>VYZP01019911.1:0-12510 GCA_013400635.1 Hypocryptadius cinnamomeus
TGCCATTTAAAATAAAAAGCCATGCAGACCTTTTCCTGGGACAGAGACTACTCCTGCAATGCCCCACAGTCTGTTTGCTTCTGCAGAAAGCCCTCCCTGACTCAGTGATTTATTAGCAGCCAGGGCTTTGCAGGTGACTGTTCACACGCCAACTGCTCCCCGCAGCTGCCTCAGGAATTGTCTGCTTGCTTGGGGCTGAAACAAGAGTGCCAAGTTAAAGTAGCCTCTGCTCAGTCCCCAAATTCACATGGAGGAAATCATGAGAGGCACCTTGGTCTGTGGAACGTGCCCATGGCGTGTGCTTGCATTTGCTAACATGACAATGGTCCTGAAGAGGCTTCGAAACACTTCGGGGGCAGTGAGGGAGAAGGCATTCACACTTGTGCTGCTCTTGCACTTTTTCGGTCAAGAAAGATTTCACCATAGGGCACATAACAGAGCAGGAGAAAGCACTGGTCCTTTCAAGTATTTTTGCAGTACATTGATGTGATTCTTAGTGAGGACTCTTCTCCTTACTTGACCTGTTGTGCCCCATTGCATTGCATTTTACAAGGTGCACCTCTTGTGAGCTGGCAAGCAGCGCAATGCTGTGGCTTGAAAATCTTCACAGATGCCTTCATGCTACTCCTCTCCTTTCCTCCATCTGCTTGAGGGGAATAGGGCCAGGCAGGGACGGAGGTGGAAATGACCACAGAGAAAAGAGGAAGCACAGCTGAAGAAGGCAGAGCTGGAAGCCTGGCATGAGAAAGGCAAATATGAAGGAAGAAATAGGAGGGTCAAAGAGAAGTGTTTTGAGAAAGGAGAGAGGAAGTAGAAATAAGAAGTGATCCTTTCTAATCTGCAGGTTCCCCAGGCCAGGAACCTTACCTGCCTCTGTGACTGCATGCCATCCTTCTCAGATATTGTGAGTACTGCTGTGCCATGTAGACTTCTGAGAACGGTGGTGGGAACCAGGGGGCTGCAAGGTGCTGCAGTACTTAATAGCTTCTCTTTGCTAGAGACAGGGTGAGATGCAGATGCCATGCAAAGTCCTTTGCATTGCTAGACCTGTTGAGAACTTTCTCTCAGGTAAAAGCTGTTGCCTACAGCTAAGGTATGGAAAGACAGTATGAGAGTGCCCTTTGGAAAGAGAGGTTAACAATTATAGAAGAAAGGAAAATATATATCATAAAATGAGATAATGTGTGTCACCTTAAAAATCCTGTGCGGAGTTGCCAACGGTACTGTTGTTCTGAGGAGGGTTCATGACCTTTACAGATCATAGTCTTCATCCTCAGCCTTCTTCCCAAATTTATGTGTATGTTCCTGCTCTGTATTCAGCAAGCTGAATGAATGAATGAATGAATGAATGAATGGGTGCCTTTAAAAAATAGTTAATATGTGGCATGAAATGCTAACCTAAAACTTACATAAATGGATCCCAGTCTATAACTATCCAGTTAAGAAACTGCAGCAGCTTTACAAATCAAGTGATACTAGACTAGGGCAAGCCAAGTGATCAAAGGTACAGCCAAGCCATAGCGAAACAAGCCAAAAAATCAGACATCGGCCAACAAGGCTGACTAAATATGTAAAGTATGAAAAAAAAGAAAATACATAATAGATATGCAAGATCACTGTGGCCGCCAGGAAAAGGTGCCAAAATATCCCTGCTGGCTTTGGTTCTCTTGGCCTGGATCTACAAGTGGATGTTGAGCTGAGCCCAAACGAGGCATCAAGCATGAGCCTGGCCTGCTCCTTCATTGGCTTAACAGCTCACCCTTGACAGAACGTGTGAGCCGGCTTCACTATGGAGATTGGCTTGTCCATAGGGAAAAAAGCAGAAAAGCCTGACCTGATCTCTCCTCACTGCCCCTGAAATGAGGCCACCTTTCAAGATTTCATCAAGATCACTCCTACTGATGTTATAACACTAATTTCTGTTTCTGGTTTTCAGCTGCGATCTGACTCCTGAGAGCTAATGCTCCTGAAAGCAGCCAGGTCAGCTTCACTTGTGTTTCTTTCTCCCCTGCACAAAACATCATAGGTTTAGAGAGGTGTGGAATGTATGGTGAACGCTTCCAAAGGCCGAACGTACTCCAAATATCACATTGACACAAAGGCGTTTCATTAGTGTTTTTAATTTCTTTAATGAGATTCTTCATCAAGGTCTGTCGATGGCAGTAGGCTGGTTTTCTCTGAGGTGTTTTGCTCAAATACTTATGCAGTAGGGCATGTGCTTTTCTCTACACAAACTTGCATCCTCTGCAGGGTCAACCCACACTGAAAGTGGTAACTAGATGCCATTCCCCAATGACTTGAGTCAAGGGTTAGGCAGGTACTCAGGGTATTTCACTACTGTATACAAAACTATTGACCAGGTTCTTAACCATGAATACCAACAAGTAAAGAAATTTCCTGTATATCAACAGAAAAGCTGAAAAGCAACAGTACAATACATTAGCTTTTGATATTTACCTGTCTCTGGAGTCTCTCTGCTTTGTGCTCCTTATATTTACAATGGCTTTTGGCAAGAGAGAAAAGTGACTTAAAAATAGACAAGAAGAGTAAAAAAATATCTGAATCAGCCAGTGAAAAGCTCTATGGAGTCTTTCCATTGCCACCAGTGGCTTTTTCCTGAATTAGAAGTTAGAGATACAATGTTTGGCTCGGAATACACACACAAGCGCAAAAAAAAAAAAAAAAAAAAAAAAAAAGACCTTAATTCAGTCGTNAAAAAAAAAAAAAAAAGGTATTCAGATTTGATACTGATATGCAAAACAAATGTTAAAATTATTAGGATTACTTATGTGATAATTGTTTTTCTTCAGGGCAAAACAGTAATTTGAAGAAACCAGAACTATGACTGATCTTTTGGTTTGTAATTACCTTTATAGATGCACAATTGCATATTTGGCTCTGGCAATTGAAATTATTGTATTTGCTTTTCTTTGTGCATGTTGTCTGTAATTACTGCATCTGAGCACAGAAGATGTTCTGTAGTTGTTTTGTGAGACCAAAAGGATGAGGGAGCCTGTGGTTTAGTTGCTGGATAATTTCAAAGGCATTTTGAATACAACAAAATTCCTGAGGAATTGCTGCTTTGTTTAGTTCCTTTTATTCTTCTTCTCTCTCTCTTTGTTTTTTTTTTTTTTTGGTGTTCTTTAGGGTGTGGAGTGGGAGGAGAGATGACAAGACCATATGGGCTTATTTACTACTCACAGAAGAGTTCAGGCATTTCTGTGCCTGCTCTAAGTATTGTGGAATGTTGCTAACAATTGTAAATAATTTTATGCTTATTTTGCAATGTGCTTGAACTGCATGACTGAAACCCTTGGTTGTTTTGCTATTGTCATGAATGGATGGAAACTGAGATCTTAAACAAAAATGTGATGCTGAAGCGTACTTCCCCTTTCTTAAATCTGCAGATAGGTTCATTGGTGTCCTTCTCTGCTTTTTGGAAAACAAAGTGCTGGATGAGAAGAACTGGTCAAAACATGAGGATTATGACTAAGGACAGTCAGCATGATTGTACCATATTTTCATTTCCCCTGTACAAAGGACAGAGAACTTTGTTCTGTGATCTGTCTCTGCACTAAATACTTATAGCACACAGTAAATTTGTTGGTTGGCATACTTGCTCATATATTTTGGTTTTTATTTGTTTAATTGGAAAGATCCCTTTACAGCATTCTGGCATAGTAAAACAACTCCAACACAGACATAATTTTCAAGGACTCCTGTCTGATGTCTAGACTTCTATCATATACACACACACATTCTTGTATATAAGAGAAGTGCTATGGGCTACAACCTTGCCCATTTGGCAGAAGAGGACTCTTTTCCATAAAACTAAGGGTTATGTGTGCTGCTTTCAGCCAGTGGAATAAATGCCCCCAGGAACTGAGGTCCTGCACAGACTTAGCACTGTCTGCCTGTCTGCTGCAAGTGCAAAGTGACATTTTCAGCCTTGTCTCCTGTAGTATAGATATGCATCAACACACATAACCACAATTTAAAGTAACCCCTCAAAAATAATACAACCCAATGAACTTCACTGCTTATGCCTGTCTTCCCTGAGGAATGGTGAACAAACAGATGATACGGGCCAAATCTTAGCCACATGGGAAGCTTTCAGAAACTGCTCAAAAGCTATGGTAAAGTGCAGTATCACAACATGAGCACAACAGGAGGAAATATTCCCTGCTGCTTCTTGCTGACAGTAAGCTAAACTTTTGGCCAGGACTTAGGCCTTTCTTTGCCGGAATCTCTCTCTTAAATGCTAATAATTTTGGTTACATACTTTATTTTCTAATACACACCTCTCCTTTGGTTTCATGATGGTCTGATGGGATATAAGTGAGGGCAAGGGCACACTCCAAGTTTTCTCCTGTGAGCTATGAGAATCTGGTCCCAGAACTGAGTTCAATTGAATCAGACATGAGCCTCATTAACCTTGCTATCCATCATAAGCAATTCCATGGGATCAGTTGTGGTTGTTGTTTCTTCAAGAATTTTGTTTCTACCGAAGAATTTTTAGTTTCTCTTACCTCTTCATCTGGACCTTGCTTTGTGGGACACTGTACCTGAAGGAAGCAAGGAAAGTGAGATGTACAACCTAGAGCTGTCATACTTCCATTTTTACCCTGCACTTTGTCTCCCTTGATATTTTGTCAATTTAGAGAATTTTCAGGAGCATTCTGAGGAGACATTTGAAAACCCTGAGACAACAAAGACGTGACAAAGGGAAATGCGGTGCAGCCACAGACTGCATTTATTTCTCCCTGAAGGCGCCTCTTTGGTGCAGTGGCAGGTGGAGAGCCCCAGGCAGATGGAGCTGGGTGGAGATGCTCCAGAGACTAAGCCAGGGGATGAGTGAGGCTGGGGTGCCAGCCTTCACCACAGCCAGAGACAGGGGAAACACCTCGAGGGAAAGATGGGATTTTTCCCTGTGTTGTACCTCAGTAGTATCTGGCTCTGTGTTATCAGTGAAGCTTCAAATAGCTTATCTTTTGCCTGCATACGTATGTGTTTGTCCTCCTTGCCAGCCCAAATTTTCTTCATTTGAATGTGTGAATAATAATCCCCTGAGAAGATATGGGTAATATAAAAGCATACTAAAATCCCCAAATATTCGGGGAAAGATCTTATCTTTTGTTACATGGAAAGATGTCTGCAGTCTGGCTTCAATAAAGGAATAACTTAAAAGGCAGAAAAATAAGCAGCAGAACATCAGCTCTCACTTCAGTGTGTAAACTTTGGAAAGGCCACCTGTCAGATCCCTGGTGGAAAGCCGCATTTTGTTTGGCATCTGGCTGATTGCCATGATGAAATGTTGAAGTGTTTGGAAACCTGTGGAACTTTCTTCAAAAGGCACACTTCCCCTCCCCCTTTCTCTAAATAATTAAAACTTAAATGTTCTGGCTTGCAGTTAAGAAAAGATAAAACACAACGGCAGGATTCTTTCAAACACACTAGCTAATAATGTGGGGGCCTTTCGTGTTATTTATTTTAGCTTTCCCCACATGAATTACAAAAGAAATTGCCTCAGTGTCACCTTAACTTTTCATCCCAGGCCGTCACTGATTCTGATCTTGCTAACAGTGAAGTAAATCTGAAGTAACTCTGCTGAAATGTGACCTATTTGCAAAAGGCTGCCTATTTATTCCAGTGCAAAATTGGCATGCGAACACAACTGTGATCTTTTAAGTCTTATCCTGTCATGAAGTGTATCAGTCACTAGAAGCTACTCCAGATTTGGGAGACTCACAAACCACTCCCAATTTAGCCATTGTGACTAAACAATGTCAGAAAACGGAATGAGACCCACAAACGTCATCTGAGTGACATCTTGTCCTGTGAAAAGATAAAAATTTCACATGAAGTCTGTTTGACAGCAGGCATATTTTGCTCTGATCACTCATTTTGACTGTTTTCCCCAGCAATACATTTTGTTTCAGGGTCCTGCTGGAAGCAAGTAGTTTTATGATTCCAGCACTTTTAGGAATGCAAAGCTCCAGATTAACACCATCTGTTGTTTGAAGATAAAAGTAGAGACACTGTTGTTAGTGGCTAGTTCTTTTTGTAATTGCTGTTCTTTTAAGAAGTAGACATTACGAAGTTACTCTTTCCCCAGTAGATGTATATGGGACTGCCGACAAGAGGATATATGCTCTTGAGAAATTGAACCCAAATTTTCTTACAGCTATGTGTGCTATTTAAGAAAAAAAAAAAAAGGTTTTATTCCCTGAAGTTTCTTGTTGGCGTTAGTGCTCACAGGCACTAGAGAATGGAGGGCCTACAGTCACCCATGGCCTTGATGCACAGACTGGGCTGCCAACATTCAGCCTTCTCCCACTAACATACCTTAAAGCAAAGTATGAGAAGTCAGTCTGCAGTGTTTCTGCTAGAATGGTAGTGCCTACAGATGAAACCATGTGCTGCTGAAACATCCCCAACCGTTTTCCAGCATGTGTTATGCATACCACATAAAGGGGCAAGTGCTGTTTTCCTTCTAGGGATCTAACTCTTTGTCTTGCATGTGGGAGTTGGAAGAGTTCAGGGACAAGTCAGCTCAGTGATCTTGTCTTGCATGCTGGTTAGTGGACCTAAAGAGGGAAATGAATTTCCCACAGGTAAAGGAGCACCGCCAGAACCAGGAACACGACTGTAACTGTGCAGTTCTCTCTGCACAGGTCTGGCAGCGTTTTGGCCTAAACTCAAAAAAAAGCCTGTCAAAGGCTTCCATACGCTGCCCAGCTACAGCTGGGAATTAACACAGGACAAGGACCAAAAGGCATTTTGGGTGCAAGCACACTGTTTAGACAGTAAGGCAGTTTAGCTTACCCTATAGCTGTGCTGTGCTTGTTGGCCTCAGGGCAAAGAGCAGCTGAGCAGAGATGGCCCATTTCATTCACCACGCTCTGATCTACCTTGGGACAAGCCCAGCACCCAATGACTGGATACCTGTTACAGGGTCACTTTTGGGATGCATGATGTATTTCCTACTGGATCCCATGAGGTACAAGTCAGGCTTGCTGCCATTATACCTTGACTCTGGCACAATGTAGTTTAATAACAATATCAGTATTATTTGAGATGCAGGCAGTTGAAGGTACAGGTAATCAGATGGCAATCACTAAATTCAGCTTGCAGGAAATGGTGTTGTCTTTACTGATACATGCTGAACTTCATCCAGGAATTCTGGGGTCCTTAAAAAACCCTGTCTCATATCTTTTGATGAAAATCTGGAGGTTTTATATTTTAATATCCAAGTCTTGAATATTTTTTCTGTGCTTTTAGTGAGTGTAGTAGTTTAAAGAGGAGTTTTGTGCAAATAATTAGAAGTGAGAAAGTCCTCTAGGACAGGACTGGTCCTCAATATTTCAAAACTGGTGACAGTGTCATTATTTTAAATAAAGCAGCATATTTCATGGCTCCAACATTTAAAATATTTTAAATATTTTTGCATTACAAAAATAAATCAGGAGAAAAAAAAAGGTATATATCTATTAATCACGAGCATATTTTTCTGATGTATTACAAAAACCACAAAAAACACTGGGATATAGAAAACACTGAAAAAGGTTTTAGTTTAGTAAAATTTCTTGCCATGTCCTGGAACAGTGAGAGGGTTATGCGAAGCTTCTTTAAGTTAGACCTGCAATGGTCCATCTAAAATTTCCAAAAATAAGTGCACAAATGGCTCCTAAGTGGAACCAAAGGCCAAGAAGTTGCTGGTCACATTACCTCACGTTGCCTCAGGGCAATCACAAGCACAAACACAGGCTGGGAGGAGAATGGATTAAGAGCAGACCTCAGAAGAAAGACTTCACAGAATTACAGAATCGTTAGGGTTGGAAGGGACCTCTAGAGATCATCTGGTCCAACCTCCCTGCCAAGGCAGGGTCACCTAGAGCTGGTTACACAGGGTGGGGTTTGAATGTCTCCAGAGAGGGAGATTCCATGACCTCCCTGGGCAACCTGTTCCAATCCTCTGCCACTCTCAGCATATAAAAGTTCTTCCTCATGTTGAAGTGAAACTTCGTTTCTAGTTCATGGCCATTGCTCCATGTCCTGTCACTGGGCACCACTGAAAAGAGTCTGGCACCATCCTCTTGGCACCTGCCTTTGAGATATTTATACATCTTTCTTGTACTGAGGAGCCCAGAACTGGACACAGCACTGCAGATGTGGCCTCACCAGGGCTGAGGGGCAGGATCACCTCCCTCAGCCTTCTGGCCACACTCTTCCCAATGCACCCCAGGATACTACTGGCCCTCCTGGCTGTAAGGGCATTGCCAGCTCATGGTCAGCTGGTCACCCACCAAGACTCCCAGGTCCTTCTCCAATAGTTCAAACAGTGTGGCCAGCAGGGTGAGGAGGGGATTCTGCCCCTCTGCTCTGCTCTGGTGAAACCCCCACCTGGAGTGCTGTGTCTTGGTCTGGGGCCCCTAAGGAAAGAAGAACATGGAGTTCCTGGAGTGGATCCAGAGGGCCAGAACAATGACCAAAGGGCTGAAACAACTCTCCTGTGAAGACAGGTTGAGAGATCTGGAATTTTTCAGCCTGGAGGAGGCTCCAGGGAAACCTAATACCAACTTTACAGTATCTAAAGGGAGCTTCCAAGAAGCCAGAGAGGGACAATGTGCTATTCCCCTTTGAAGCTCCCCTGTGTTGCCCTCAGACCTTCAAAGATAAAGAGGCATCCCAATCTTCCATAGTTAGCCTTCAGGGGAATTATACTGCAATCATGTTGGGTAAAAAGCTGACAGACAGCTTAAAGGACTTTTTCCTAGATCTGGGGACAAGCCCTGTGACATAGTCCCTGAAGCCTGCCCCTTGGTGAAAAGAACAACTAAAACCCCTTAGAAGCTGTGTAAGGGTATTTTCACACAAAGATTTTTTTCTCCAGAGCCTCTTCCTGTGGGTTTAAACTACAATGGGGATAGTTCAGACCACCGTAAATGTTGATACAATTGTAGGAAAACAAGAATCCAGTTTGCCCTTTCCTGTCAAAGAGTAATTTCTTCACTCTGAAAGTGATGACTGAGCCCTGATCCAAAGAAATCCTGAATGCTCAGCTATTCATGTTAAAGAGCAAAACAAAACCCAAAATCCCCCTTTTATTCTGCCATAGCGTTTTGGTAACTTTTCAACATGCTGTCGTCTGGTGACAACAAAGACCTCATATCTCCTTTCAAAAGCCTTCCTTTTGACCTTGTACTAATTAGAGTACATGAAAAACAATTGCAAATTAAAATTCAGAATAATATCTGTGTTAGCTATTTCTAAAAATAATGATGAATGGCACAAAGAAATATCAACACAACAGCTTTGCGTAAGCTGCTTGTGATTTGTAGATGTCTTTGGTTAGCCTACAAACTTGCACACATTTTTTTGACCTTTATGAGGTTATGCTTTGCTCAGATTGCTGGTCATGTGTTTAAAAGCTAATATGTTGACTTTGTTTCTAAAGCGAGCATGGGGTCATAACTCCAGGACATGTTTTCATCCCCATGGTACAGGGGTGCATACATGTCAGGATGTACTACTGGAAGAAAATATTTCAGAATCATACATGGGCCTGCTGGAATTTTGTGTTTGACAGAATATGCACATCCTAGCTGAGAGAGGATAATGCAAATAATGTAACTGCAATATTTGGGAATTTCCTTGGGGGTTGTATTATACTGCATCCTCTTGAGGTTCACCGATGAGCTCTCCACATCATTTATTAAGCATGTAAGAAATGTGAGTACCTAAACCCTATTTGGATCTGGGGGAACTTGATTCTCATAGAGATTTCTGGTCACCCTACAAAAACTGCTCCAACCCCAATTATGTCTTGGAGGATAAGAGAGAAAATTCCTTGAAGTAAAACCTGTTTCAGTCATGTATATCCCTCTCCTTGTTTCCCACTACTGTGAGAAACCAGGAGACTGTAATATTTTCAAGGTTTCATTCTCATGAGGTACCTGTGGAATGCTTGGTGCTGTCTAACTTTTGTGCATTTCAGTGAGCAGCCAAGGTATGTTTTTCACTGAGAAATGATCCTGAATGGCCTACGTGGTTATTCAGAATGCCTGTGGGTGTGACAGGAATTGGTCTTTACTGTATGTTTCCTTCCTAAGATTTTAAATAAGGATAGCAAGGTGTCTGGAAAGACTACAATGGTGAAGCAAACAATGATCCAGATCAGAAGAGCTACTTAGTAATTCACTGGTTTGGGACAGTGGGAGTTAATGGGAGTTGTGAGAGCTCAGCTCTTCAAAAGATGTACTTAGAGACCTTCTCTCATTCATCTGTCCCACCCCTCTGGCCTATGTCCCTATATGATAAAGTTACGTGAGAGGGACCCAGGGGTGTATGGAGCCTGGAAGCAGGTGACGGTCCTTGAAAAAATTAATCTGTCCTTGCCTGCCTGGAGCCTGCTCTGCATGGTCTGAAGGCCAAACATCAGTTGTTAGGGCAGCAAAAATGTGCTTATCTGCTTTCATGAGCCACCATGAGTGGGGATTTGCTGACAGGCTACTTAGGAACAAGCAGGAAGCCTTAGCTGTTTTACCCTTGAACAGGTCAACAGCAGATCTGTACACATAGTAAGGGACTTGCAATGATGCAACACCCCCCTTTCCTGTCAGTTCATGAATAGAGAGATGGAATACCTTTCATTTGATGCAGCAAGAGACAGTACAGGTATCTAGAAGCAGCATGAATCATGATCTCAAAGAAGAGCAATGTTCCCCTGAAGATGTAACTTACCGTTCGCTTTTGTGGTATCATCTGGTAAGCAGACTGGAATCAGTCTATCTTAGATGCTTTTTACTCACAGTACAGGCCAACACTGCAACACAGCAAAAAGCCAAGCCTTTCTGAGCTCACCTTATGCCCAGAAGCACAATTGGTGAGCCTCATCTTCTTCTAGCCTCACTGGCATAATTACAGATGCCCTTCCTATTCTCATAAGAGTGAGGCTGAGGCTGGGAGAAGATTGCTCATGCTCCTTGCTACCGTCTCTGGTGTTAGTCAATGACAAAATGATGCATCCCAATGGGAATGTAAGAAGCACCCCAACTTGCCCAGCACAGTGTCCTGCAACTCACTGCTGAATAGGACACAGATGGAAACAGTCAGTTTGTCAAATGAAGCTGACCACATTCCATAGGACTTTTCTGGCCCCCACAGGTGGACACCCAGGCTGTATGCACAGCCCAGCTCTTATGGCAAAAATTGTTCAGTTTTTTGACTCCACAGAAAAAACAATCTTCAAGAATAAAGACTTTCAGGTACTGGTCTCCACTTCAGAAGGTGTTAATTTATATACCCTTAGCAGATCATGCCATCAGTACAGAGGTGGGTTGAGGACAACTGCAGTAGAAATAAGGTGAACAGCACCCCAAAAGTGGCATTTAGTAACTAGACAACCCTGATGCAAAGAGATTGAAGTTTAAAATAAGAAGTTTGCAAAGAAGAAAGACAGACACCAGAGAGAAACAGAGTACCTGGGCTATCTGTTCTTTCCACGCCACTCAATTTTTGTATTTTGCTTCTCTGACATCATGCTGCTCTGGATTCTGCTTTCTCTGGCAAATCACCAATATGGAAACGCCTCTTAATTTTTCAGGAACTAAACTTCCCAGCCTTCATTCTTCACATCCAAAATACATGCATACACATGTTTAAATGCTTGCTTTTTTATTATATAAATACTTTTTTTTCATATTTCGTCTGTATTTGATCATGAAGGAAATCCTACAACAATTTACTCAATACAGGATCCTGTTCAGTGCTGGATGTATCCACTTGTATCCAAGCCAGCTGTCCCAAATGCACTTCTATTATTGAAAATAATTACCTAAGTTTGTCTTGCTAATAATACAAGTTCTTTGCTCACCAGTAGAAAGCATATCACTTCTACAAGTGATATTTCCTCAAGCTTCACCTTCTTCCCTTTTATTTTACAGTTCTGATTCGCAGATTTCTCATTTCAGTTTTCTTTCATTTAGCATTCTTCCATTACTCATGCTGAAACTGTAAAATGAAGGGCCCAGTTACAGCACTAGGTTTTATGACTTTTTGTGTGTATATGAGTGGAATGTGCATATAAACCCATAAATTAATACATAAAGAGATCAAGTTAAACATGGCACCTACACTGGATTGCTTCTTCTCTTTGCATTTATTTCCACTTGCATATAGCTTTGCCAGGCTTGGAGTGCAAAGGTTAAATCTTGCTTGGAGAGCTTTAAATTACATCTTTCTGAACTCTGAAGTGCTTGACATTGCAATTCAATTTTCTTCAACAGAGGTTTTTATTTGTTTGTTTTGGTAATACATCAAGTCTTTCCTGTGAAAGTCAGCTCAATATTCATATTATAATAACACCTGGAAGCTCAGAGCTAGAATTAAAATGCTGTTGGGTCTAATTGGACTAACTGCTCTCTAAACATAGATGTCCTTGTCCCAAACCTACAAGATATGACAAATATAAACAGCTGGGTAAGATAAAAAAAACAAATCAAAATAGAA
>VYZP01019913.1:0-22861 GCA_013400635.1 Hypocryptadius cinnamomeus
ATACAGCATAACTTTCTAACATAACACATACTATATGCACTTTAATACTTGAGAAAAGCCAATCATAAAATACACATTTTTCAAAAAAAGGCATTCTTGTTGGCATGCCTTGAGGATACTGGATGCTAAAACATCTCCATTATGAACTTATAAAGATTTCAACTTGATAAATTTACTCATTCAGAGATTAATTACCCTCTCAACTCTGGGAATAACACACTTTCTCCAAAGTTAAACTCTAGTGCATATATTCTTCCTAAGTGTGATATTATGTGCCTCGCAGAAATGCTGAATACTTTTCAGCAGCCTTTTCAAGAAAGTAACAGGTCTGGTGGAGGTCACAGCTTAGAGGAATCATGATGTAATCCCAAAAATACAATCATGAACCAAAACAGCTACACCAAGGTGCTAAAGAAAATTGCTTTAATTTTATTTACCAATACCAGTGGCCCAAGCAAGAAGCCCCACTGAAAGCCAGTTACTATTCTGAAAAACAGAACAGGTCTAAAACCACAGATTTTGCTGAAGAGCTTTATCACACATATTGCTGCTGGGTGACCATCTGAGTGTCCCTGTGCCTCTCGCCAGGAAGCTGGGGTCTCACAAGGCACTCCTCTGGCTGTCCTATATCAACATTATTTCAACAGCGGATTTACAAACATCTTCTCACATTTAGTTCTCCAGCTTCACAGAGAGTGGAAATGTCTTCAAATTACAAGTTTAAAATAATCAGATAGGTTTTTAACAATCTTTATATTCCAACAAACTAATTAATACACGGACTCTTTCCTTGGATTTCACCTCCAAGTTTGAAGACTTCTTTCCCATGTGGACTGAAGAATGGATTATAGGGAGATGCATAGATACAAAAATGCTCAAATACATTCATATAGCACCTTCATATAACTATTACAACAGCCAGCACATAAACGGGTGGGTGATTTGTGGAGTGAGGCCAATTCTCTACACTAATTTCTGCAGTCCATTACCCACTCCTGTTTGTTATTATATCCAAGGCTCCCCATAGCAAGCTGCATTTGCTGTTACAAGGAATATAAAGCATGTGCTAATGGCGCACAGACCAATGTTAGATGCAGGTCATGAGAAGGTCACAAGAAAGTAAAGCCTGGGGAAAAGATCAGAATGTACAAACTTTTTTTGGTCTTATGTTCCATAATCAACCATTTTGAGAGCACAGTGTATGATATGTTGCTATCCACATAATCCAATCCCCTTGAAGTATCTTATATCACAGCTGGGAAGAGTCAAAGCCTAAAAATTATATTCCAAAAGTTCTATGAGAGCAACATGTCTGTTTTCTTAGAGACACTTAAGCACCTCTAATTTATTTGCCTTCCCCCATCGCCCCTCTCAGCTTCTTAGATTAAACAGTAGCTGTGGGAAAACTTGAGGGTAGCTGTGACTCTGGACATCATGAGCTGTTTAAGACTGACAGATCAGTGCAGAAGCAGTACCCAGATGCATCTGGCTCACAGGAGCTAGGATCCAGGATCAAACAAGGTTTTCAGTGTCAGCTGAGGTGGTGACAGGCTAACTTCTGAGTTAGCCTGGTGAATGTTCTGGGCACCCCACCTTCCGGAGACACTTCACATGTCAGTTGTCTGGAAAATCTTCTCCCAAAGAGAGAGGAAATTCATGATTCTACCTCAGCAAGTGAGATTCAGTGTGCAAGAAAAGCTCAGGGAGAACCGAGAACTTGGGAAGAGCAAAAGAGTCACAGAAGAACAAAGGGAAAACACAAGGTGGTTAAGTGAATGAGACATAAATCATACTGCAAAAAGGAAAAGTGAGGGCACACAGGAAAAAAAGCTTGTGGAGACCTCAGGCACTGACCTGAGGTACATCTTTTGCAACTACAGCTCATTACACCCAGGTCTATGAAACAGGATGTGATACCTTTTTACCCCTTGTCATTGCCTGCAGTGGGGACAAAGCCAGTAACAATTCCAGTGCCTCCAAAGATGACAGAAGTGGGGGCCCTTCAGCCATAGCAACTGCAAACAGAGAATGACTTTTGTTTAGCCTTCTTTTTTTTTTTCCTTTTTAAAATTCTTATTATATTAAAAAAAGAAGAGGAGAAGAAAGTCTTTGAGGACACCCTCCTGCCCTCTAACAAACATTCTTGCAATCAAGACCCCCACTGCTCTGACTGGAAAAACACTCATTAATGATTTGCTGGATTGCAGGAGACAAAAAAATATTGCAGAAATAACTAACAGACCAATTTAATTTTGTTGGTTTAAAAAAAAAGTACATACGGATGCTAAGGCATACCTCTCAAAAATCCATTATGCCTTCTGTAATTTCCTTCAAGGTTTTTGCCTTTTTAAACTTTACTTTTCAAGACAATTATGATCTATGAAAGTAATTGCACTGGAGCCATTCTAATGGCTAGCCAGACATTAAATTCACCACAAATGAATTTACTCATTCAGCTTCTTCATGGAAGGACAACAAAGCAGTAACTTTAATTTATGATATTATTCCAACATTTAACTTACTTGGTACAAAATAACTGATGACCTTACACTGACCCAAATCCCCCTACACCTGCAATACATTATACTTCATGCCCAAAGGAAATTTTTAGGAGTTCTTTGTATCTGCAGGCTAAGGGCAGAAAGCCCCACTGCTCCCACATTGCACCTCCCACACAGGAGCTCTCTAACCTCACCCAGTTTTACGCCAGTGATTTACAGTTTATGCAAATCTTTCCAAAATTTAATCCAAATTAGATTTGTAAATTCTGCATCAAACTCAATGATTCAACTATGTCAGGCTTTACTTTAGAACAGAAAGCATTAAGGACTAAATCTGAATTTAAAAAAACCCACTTCTGTAATTTACTTTGATCATTAAAAATTAGTCTTCAATCTAAATTTACTTACTCTAAGGCTGAAACCTTTGCATCTTGCTATGTTTCTAGCTAATGAACATACAATTACTCCTCACTTATTTAAACACAGGAAAAGGACAGCAAACCCAGCTTTTAATCTGTTTTTGTTTTTTAATTAAAAAACAGGCTTCAAGTCTCTGACTTGAAGAGGCATTGCTAGTCACGGTGTTCAACCCCTTGGTGACCTGGGACATCAACACAGCAAACAAAAACATTTGACAAAAATCAACCTTGATATCACAGGTTCACCCTGCAGAAAAAAAGCTTCACAAACAATACCTTGCATAGAAAGTACATGGCTGTTCATGTGCCACTGGCCTGACAGCATGGATTAGGGGAAAACAAGATTAAATTAAAAGCCTGACTTGGATTTATTTTTCCCTGCTAGCATTCCAAAGCCAATGCCAGTGTTGGAAAGAGAAAACAAACTGCATTTCTCTACTGACCAATATTTCTTCAGTAAAACTGATAACTAGATTTTTATCACTGAGCATTTACACTGGGAGGACACACAAGCCAGAAACAAACCACCTCACCTGAAACAAATCAGACTGTTGGCCTTTGTCAACAGCCACTTGTTAATTTTAATCAAGCACATCAGTGTTAACAGCTGATGATTTCTCTTCCTAAAAGAAACAATTGGCAGCACCTGCAAAGGTATTAACCCACTACCTGTTTTAAAGTCGCAGATGTAATGATGCAGAACTAGCTTGAGCAAAAATTAAACTAAAAAGTAACCCAGCATCACTATCATCTTCAGTTTACAGGAATGTGGATATTCCCACTGCACAGTCACCACTGGCAAAAACCCACAAAATCTCTTCCTAGCAATTAAAAAATATCCCACTTTGCTTGTAGCATTTCTCATTCTAAGTGTGAGAAAATTAAAGTCAAAACCTAAGGAAGGAGAGTAAAAAATGCCCACTTGCTGCTATTGTTGGTTTTACCCTGATCTGGGAAACAAACAATCCATTTCTGCTCTTTAGGTAGGACATTAGATATCTCTTATTTTCACATGGTTTCATTACCAACAATTTTTCGTCCTGTTTAGTAAGCAACCAAATAGTGACAAGCTTTTGCACAGCATTGGAGGTTTCTTAAATGCCATGTTTATAAATATTACCGCAGATACAAATTATTCTTGCCACCTGTCCCTTAAAATGTTAGGCTGCCCTTTAAATGTTTATTTTACCTGAAGTTCATCCATGTTGTGCAAGTTAATGAGCCTCCTAAAACTGTGTCATAAATATCTCCCTCTCTGCAGCATTTCTTTTCTATAGGAAGTGTCTGGGGGACCTCTACAAAGATCTATCAGATGTGGTAAGAGCCACAACCTTTTGCCAATTTGTGCATCTTAAAAACAAAGTCAGATTCTTTGTAGCAGCTGAATACAAGGGGAGCTAGCACACAGATTAACTGAGAAGTGACATTTCTCTCCCATGTTCAAAATAAATAATAAGAAAGTAATTCAAACAATAATAAGAAAGTAGAAGGACATTTTAATTCCAGACCATCTGCCTGTGGGCAGGAACCCAGGCTGGTACAGGGAGCTCTCACGAGCACACCTTTAGAATTCCAGCCTGCTCATTACCTGTGGTTGTAAATGAATCAGGTTTCAGGTCTGTTTTGCAGCAGACATCAAAAACCAGGTTAGGATTGTGTGTAAACCCTCTCTAGGTGAATTAATTGCCCTCACTTTCCTCAGTTCTAGAACAAAACCATGGAAACAAATTTTGCTTTTAGGTTTTATCTCTGCAGTCATATTCCTTTCACTACTATCACATGGGAATAATTACACAGGGATTTGGTTCAATGGATAGGAATCTTGAGGGGGGGTTTTCCCTGTGAAGAGCTGTCAAGAGAAACTAATTGTAAAGAACTGTTTTGATAACATTATTTAATGGGAATAATGATTACAATTTTAGACTTTGTTATTGTATTTTACATTCCAGCTTTGCCAGGCATCTTTCCTGTAGTCTGCTTGAGAATATGGACATAACACTCACCACGTGAGTGTCACATCCAAGACAAGAACAAAACTAAGCTGCTGAAAGGAGCACTCATTAGCAACACTCCTTTTGGAATGCAAGAGGAAAAGAGGGATAAAAGTTAAAGAAAAGCTCAGACATTTTGACATTACTTCTGAAATAAACACTTTAAGGATCATTACACCTGTTAGGCTGCATGCCACAAAACCAGTGGTTCCGATGCACACGCTCCCAGCTGTCTTTAACAAAGAGGGGTTTCTGTTGCAGAAAATAAATGCAGAGGAATAAATGTGAAATAAATAGGGCAGGAGCTCTTTCTCCTTTTTAATGCCTTTATTAAAAAAATCAGCTCAGGCCGGGGAGGACCGACAGGTCACAAACACCGCTGGGTCACAAACGCCACTGGTGCTGCTCCCCAGGAGGTGGCACGGAGGAGGAGGAATGTTGCAGCTGTGTCCACTGGTATGCAGGCAGAGCTGGGGATTCTGTCCTCTCGGGAGCAGTAGTAGAATCCTGTTTTTCAGTTTTATTTTCAAGGTACTCCTTTCAGGCAGTATCCTTTTTAGGTTAGGGCGAGAGGTAAAAAGGACTTCAGCAGATGCTGGACTCAGTTCTTGATATTTACTGACATCACTCAGATCTCTTAATTCCATGTTGGCTCGTTGTTTTAGAGGTTTTTGGCTGGATTTGGGTAGATTCCTGTCCATTCGCATCCTGGGTGCATTCCAATCTGCATACCAGGTTTGATGTCACCTCCCCTGTCTCAGGTGTCAGTCTCAGGAGCGGCGGGCAGTGGAGGGGGATACCCGACACAGAAGAATTTTTAACCATTAACAACAGGTAATTAAAGAAAAACTATTAACAATAGGTGGTTACAACATGAAATTATTAACAACAAACAGTTAAAACTCTAATTTAGCAGCAATTGGTTTAACTTGTTAACTCTGCAAAAAAATGGACAGCTTTTCCACTCATAACAAATGCAGATAGCTTGACCTGTGAGATGTGATCACTGTCTATTTTCAAGAGCATTTACAGAAGGGCAACTAAGGATTCAGTATTAAATGAGTAAGTCTACATATGCACACGAAATTTGACAGCCCTGCTTGTACAGTGGTAACTCCTGTACCTACTCAGCCCAACCTAAATCCAAGACTGTTTATATTTTATTAGAAAAGAGAATAAATTAAAAGTATCCCAACTTGCCATGCCACTGGTAGATCATCATTTGACTCTGAATTTGAACCATTTACCACAGACCACCATGAAATATTATTACAATGTTTTAGGTCTAAGCAGTTTTGGGATGAAAGGTTATCTCCATGCAGGGGTACATCCTGGTAATCACAGCTAAGTACCCCCCGCAACCTGCATTATATCCAGGGGACTGCAAGGGAATTCTGACCAGGAAGATTAGTGGGTACTTAGCATTGAAAGTTTTCCTGCTTGAGACCACATGGTGCTGGGTGAAGAACAGCTCCTGCACTGCTCCCCTTCCCTTCAGTTTGCTGGAGTCACCCCCCTGCAATCAGTGATGCTGACTGGGATACAGGTGGCTGCAATCTGCTCCCAGCATTTCAATTACCACTAATTGGTCACCTGAGGTTACTTGAGTCCCATCCTTAGGACGAATGCAGTTTCTCTATTTATGCTGAAAGTGTAGAAATTTCAGAACAAGCAGAAAAAGGGTATATTCAAGAAGTTCACTCTGCCTCACAACACTTCAGCTAAATTTTTCTTGGTCCTTGAGATTAGTGTAATCCTTGTTTTAATCTAGATCAGGTTACAAACAGATAACAACAACAGAGAAATTATATTGTTGAAAAATGCACTCTGCTCTTTTGTAACCTAAAAATAAGTTTTACTGTGAGAGGCTCCATAAATAAATCCTGAAGACCCTCTTAAGCTCCCATTCAAGTACATTTTGTAGGAGCTGAGTAAGGACATGATACAGAAACAATCTGGTCTATCGGCCTGTGCTGTGAATAACAACACTTGAGTACTTCATCTTCTGCAGTTCATGAGCATTTCACAGAGGTCATTGTCCCCAGGGTGTCCTTCTCACATCACTTTCTAGGGATCTGCCCACACAGTTTCTCATGTCTGCATTTCATGTAACATGTTAATCCAGAAAAGCAACAAAAATGTGGAATGCATTAAAAAAGTAATAAAAATATGTATTTTGAGTAGGCACTTCATGTTACAAGCTGCTTTTTCTTAGTGACAGTTGCTCTTAGCTGATTTTTCCACTTCTAACATTGCTGCCAAATCACTGACAAGGACTTGCAGGAAAGGATAACAAAACAGAGAGAGAAAAAGCAAGGCATATGTTGAGGTTATACCAGATCTTATGTTACTTCTTGTGACCTCCCAGACTGAGGAAAGATTTCAGTAACACATAATTGCTCTAATAATTGTTCTACATTACTAAAAGAAGCCGGTTTTTAAGTAACACCTGGTATACATAAAATCACAGAACGGGGCAGGCTGGAAGGGACCACAGGGGAGAATCATCTGCTCCAACCTCCCTGCTCAAGCAGGGCCATCCCAGAGCACAGGACTGTGAACACAAGGTTCACAGGAGTATCTTCAGTGAGGGAACTTCCACACCCTCTCTGCAGCCAGTTCCAGTGCATGATCAATGCACAGTAAGTTCTTCCTCATGGTCAGGTGGAACTTCCTGGGCACCAGTTTCTGCCCTTGTCCTATTGCTCAGCACCACCAAACAGAGCCTGGGCCATGCTCTGACATCTCCCTGCAGATGGATGAGTATTGTGCAATGTGCACAATACTCATCCATCATACATGGATGAGTATTGTGCACATTGCTGTAATTAGCATTGTTCAGAAAATTTGTTCTTAACCTCATTGTAATGGGGGGGAAAGCAACAAGGCAAACCACATACGGCACAACGGTAATTAGCGAGACCAGAGAGTAGCAGTTACACACTAAATTAATAAATGCTATTTATTCATTGTCATCTAAGCCTGTCCAAAAAGCTCTTCAATAGCAGCCTCATTTCATAAGCTACTCACACAGTTAAAGTCACCAATGGCACTCAGCTCTATCTCAGAATGAAAATCATTAACTATTTTACTAGATCAAGGCAGGCCTAGATCAAAGCTAATTATTCAAATGCCTTTATTTCAATCTTCTGTAACAACTTATTTCTGCAGTACTGCTACCAGAGGTTACCCAGACCATTCTGGGAGAAGAGCCACAGGTTTTGTTGGAAGGCTCATCTGAAGGTGTTCCAGTATATGGGTTTGAAGGTTTTCTAATGTTTTCCAACATCTCACTTATCTCACCTGGGATATCAGATGACAGTCACTGGAGAGCCACAATAATGTTTGGGGGTTTTTCAAAGAACTGTGACATCCTTTCCTCTCCGGCTAACAAATCTACAGACCAAGAGCCAGTGGTGTCTTCCTTCACAGGTCCCCATACTTAATGAAAACAGATCCCCAGTGGGCAGGAGGAGAGCAAAGCTGGCACTGCAACAGGAGCAGTGAGAAACATCTCTGAATGCAAAGCCTGCACTGCACCTGTGACCCCCAGAATCACATACAGTGCTTCCAGGCTTCCATGTTGTTTCCATGAATGAAGGGCAGCACATTACTAGTATCAGCCTAAGGCAAATGGAATGACATCACCAGCGTTCTCCTGCAGATCTGCCTGACTTCTCAATCACCCTACTTGTTACTTGTTTGGCTGTTATTTGTAAAATTTAATGTACATTTAGATGAAATATGTATGAGGGCATCACACAGCAAAATCTTGAGCAGGCTGTGCCTCCTGCACAGGCATTCATCTTCCCCACAGAAAACCTTTCAAGTGCATGGAGCTTTATCTTCCCCTCTGTAGAGAAATCTCATCAAAAAAAACCCCAACAAAAACAACAACAACAACAAAAAACACACACACACACACAAAAAAAACCAAAAAAACACACTCAAAAACCCACAAACCACAAAAAAAACCCCAAACAAACAAAACCAAAAAACCAAAACCAAACCAAAACAAAACACACCTAACAAAAAACCCAAACAGTTTTATTAGCTTTCTGGCTGATCTTTTTAGCAAATATATTTTCAACCTTTGTGTTAGAGTGCAGGTTATATGAAAACATTATGTGAAGAAATGCAATTTTGAGAAACAAAGAACACTAAAAACCAAAGCCATAAAAAAGTCATTTTAAATAACAGTCTAACAACACCTAAGAGAGTCTTCATCTTAACTTCATTTACTCTTCACTCCTAAGCTTTAAAGCCATTTGAGACACACGATTCTGACAGAGAAATTCAGAGTACCTAGTGTGTATTCAAGAGCCACAGAAACAAGAATATCATTTTTATGTAAAATAAAGCATCATCAAAAAAGTCACACTGACGAGTGAGTCACCCTATTTTGTATGCCATCTTTAGCTATCAATGCTACTCCTGGTTATATAAATACAGACATAATGTTAAGAAATTCATTTAAATTAGCAAAATGTGTATAGGTACAGGTCAGATGCACATGACACAGGGATGCAACAGTGACCAGAAAAGCCCAGACAAAATTGCTCTATCTTAGCTATTTTCACAAGTTAATGTGAACTAGATTAGTGATGTGCATTTTTACTGTCTGTTAGCCAGGCTATCAAATCTGTACAATACATCACTGATTCCAAGAAAAAGACCTGGCAGAAGGAATGCTTAGCTTTGGAAGTGTTTGTCCAGCATGGTAAGGAGCAGAAGATCATGCTGATGGAAGGGGAAATGGAGGGGATGGGCATGGAAAACCACAGGTAACATTAAACACTGAGACCTCACCTATCTCAGTAAACCCATGGGATGAAAATGCTTGAAGTTTTAGAAGATAATGGAAAGCATTATCATGCATGCTTGCCCTGCTCTTGTTTATGGCTGCTGCTCAAGACAGGGCATCTTTTATTTGATACAGTACTGTTAGGTAATAAAACATGGTGTAACAGGAACAGACTGGAGAGATGCTACAAAGACCACCATACCACTGCCTACTAGAAATACAATCCACATGGAAAACAACATTTGATTAAAATTCACTTTCACATCTAATGAAACTTGGTGGCAACATGACAAACCTCAACTGGCCTCAGTCTGTCACCATCTGAAATGACATATAAGACAGTGTTCTGTGGGCTAAAGAGATTGCTGAAAGGAATTGTGCACATAGTCAGACCAATAATAAAGTAGTCTCTAATTTTGTCTACATTCTTTTGTGTCCTCCTGCCCATCCACTTGCTTGTTTCATTTGCATACCATGACTGTTTGTTGCAGTGCAAATCGTTCAGGGTGGGAATCCTGACTGGTGTTTGCACAGGGCTCCACACAGCAGAGAGTATTCCCTGCAAGCCCCTGCCCTCTACCACAACAAAAATGGTGGGAAGTAAGAGAGGAGAGCATTTGAGGGTAATGGCATGTTAGTAATGTCAATTCTCTGAGAGCAGCACTAGACCTACAGTGAGTGGCAGAAGGACCAGCAATGCAGGAGACATTTTACTTCTGACACATGGCTACATGGCTCACATTTCAGTCCTTTCTTAAAATTCACTTTCTCCTAAAGGCAATTTGTTCATGCTCTACAGCTTCACTTATTGTATATTAACAAATATCAGCTGCATAATAAAGTCCAAGTTTGGCTTTATTTTAAACTGAATGCTCATCATCTCCAGCAACATCCCAATTTTCCTCCTGTTTGCCTCTCTCTTCCATGTCTCTTGTTGATCCACTTTGGCTTCAGCCTAACTGAATACAGTAGATCCATCAAAAGGGCTCTCCTATTTCTGTCTGTAAAGGAAACTGAAGACCTGAGGCAGTGTTAATTCATTTTAATTCATGTTAATGTACAGAAGGCAATGAAACTGGCACAGGAACAGGGCACTACTCTAACACATGGGAAGCTTTGCTGCCACTGGCTTCAAATGAGGAATCTTCTTTTTGGTAGCCTTGTGCTCACAGCACTTCTAACTTCAGTATTCTACAGTTGGCTTTACTGCTCACAGAAAAGTCCAAGTTTCGTGTTCCCTCAGATCTCGCTCTGGTTTGGCACTTTTATATCCTGAGAAATCGGTACAAATATTAGCTAGGGAACACCATTGTTTTGCCTCTGATCAGAATGTTAAAAGACAATTTCCAGTAGAAACACTATGGTGGTATCCCTTAAAGCACATCACAGGAAAGCTGTGTTTTCAGGGGCTAAGCAAAAAGAAGATCTTCCTTCTACTTGTCTTGGTTTTCGGCATAATATACCAAAGATTCAAAGTAACACCGTTCAAAATTTAGCTACTTTGACAACACTGTTGATGCCACATCTCTACTTGCTTTGGTGATATTCTTAGAAAGTTAGAAATGTTGCCAATTTGCCTAATTTCTTGTATACCAAGGCAAAAATTAAGGACTCCTTTAACCTCATCTGTCTTTGAGAAACTACATCAATTCACACTGACTAAATTTGACTTACAACTCAGTACTGCTCTCTCATATAGCTCTCAGATTTCTGAACAGGTTTTCTTATGAATATTTTCAAAATTTCATCAAGTTTCTGGTTCTTATTATTCTTCACATCTCATCTGTGCTGTATCACTAGGATATTATCAATTAGAATTAGATTCCAACAGCTTTACATTAATGTATCATCACAAAATGTTCCCAGAACTGGTGTTCCTGACCCTATTCTCCAGGTAAAATCAAAGGAGAGCTGCATAACAGAGGGGAATTAAGCTCGCAATCTCAGTGCAACAACAACAAAAAATCCTAGTCCCTTTGTCTTTCTAACCTGAGGTGTGTGTACAAGTAATCTTTTGGAGCAGATCCCCCAGAAAACCATTCTCCAATCCTCCAGCACACAAGGTCTGAAAAATAACATGGCTAAAGAGAACTTGACTGATTTGCCTCCCAAACACAATGTCCTCTTGTTTTTCTTCACTCCCACTCCAGTTCCACACAAAACAACTTCTTTCCAGCAGCATAAAAGTGAGTACATCTTTTTCTGTCATACATGGAATTTTTAACATACTTTTAATAATTGAGTAGAAAGGGAATATTACATGGCCTGTCCATTATTGCCAGTTTTTAACTTGCTCTTCCTTTTCTGAATATCTTCCATACACCTGCCTGAAGTAGGTGCAAGAAACCACAGAAGGAAAAAGTGGTTCCTTTTCAGATCTCTAGTCTATCCTCTGCTATACTGTCATTTTTTAACACTTAAAAGAAAAAGAAAAGTATTTTAAATGTAAAAGGAGATATTTGCTGAAGCACCCATGTGGTCAAACTAAGCAATATTCATTTATGAAAAGCTGGCTAATACAATGAGAAGACTTGTTTGCCACATGAAGAAAATGACAGACACAAAGCTTTGAAAGCAGTCTTATTAAAGCCCCAGAATGCCTCATACAATCAGAGGGAAAAGGACAGCAAGAGGCTTAAAACCAGAAAAAGGTGAGTGGATTATAGATAACACTGACAGCTTGAAGGTTATCAGTATTTCCAAAAGAAAATTCCTCATCTCACTTCACTTAGTGCCACCCATGACCAAATGCAGTAAGAAATAAACCAAACTTTGCACTAAGCTTTCACCCTCCCTCCCTCCCTCCCCTTCCCTGATATAGGGGTCTCCTTGAGCCAGGTCTTATGAGCTCTTGGAGACCTATATCACACCCAAGATAGCTCAGCCACCCCAGAAGGCATAAAATCAGCAGGATGGCTTCTGTGGTAGTGTTGGAAACAGAAAAGTTTTAATAAAAGGCAAAATAACAAAGGTCTTTACAGAGAAAACCCGAGCTGGGGGCAAGAGGCTCTTGCTCCTGGTAAAACTCCCCACAAAAGCGATTAGTTCCTTTGTTCTCTCCTTTTTCTAGTGAATTGCTTAGGCAGGACTTTTTGGCTTCTGTCCAACTGATTATCCTTAAGTTTGAGGTGAAGTTCCCAATGTCCTATGAGGTGTCCTTTTACCTAATTGAGGACAGAAACTTCTGGGCTTTTTTCCTTTTTAAGGAGACAAAGCATAATTTGGTCACTCCATCAACAGGGGGCACATTCTTATGCTTCCCTTTCTACAAAGGCAGAGTTCAGAATAAGACACTTGCTGTGGGGATGAAAAGAAACACTGCAGAGGTAGCCCTGAGTTTGAAAACTTTGGAGTTCTCATTACAAGGTCTGATGTTTCATTCCTTAGCAGCAGTCAGCTGGAGACAGAAACATGGGAAGCTGAGGCATGGTTACATCCACATCCTTTGGTCATGTGCATTGCTTTGCTTTGGAGGAGCTGCAGCACAAATATCTGAAATACAGAAGGAGATGCTGCTGATGAAATAGGAGGCTGAGGAAAGTTGCTGCCTTCCAGTATTTTCAAATTACAAAATATGTGGAATAATACTGCTCAAGAATATGTTGTAGGCAACAAGCGAGTCTTAAAATTAGCCTAGACCATGAGAATTTTCCCTTCTGAGTTTCATAGTAATTTCTTATTATCAGTTTTTAATTTCAAGCTCAGGAACTTGACAGCAGCTGCTTCAAGTAAATGCAGTTACTGTGACCTTGGAATTTTTTTGTGGCTTCAAAAAAAGCCACAGGGGAGCCAAAGTCGTAACTGGTTCCTGGCCCAGAGGCAAACACCCCTGAGGCAGGGATTTGTTCCTTGGGAAGGACACCCTGGGTGAGCAGAATGCCAGCCCTGGAGCTGGCACTCTGACTGTGCCCTGCAGAAGCTGAGCTGCCCCTACAGCCAGGCTGGGAGCCAGGGACCCATGTGTCCCATCAGGTGGGCACCACAGGACCCAGCCACACCTGAGCAGGGAGTGAACCCAGCAGGATTCACCTCCTTTGGCACTGAGCATGGCCTCAGTCTCTGCTCCTGCTGTCCCCACCTGGCAGGGCCTTGCAGAGCTGAGGCACTGTGACAGATCTCACACCTGCACGTCAAACCCTATGGCTGCCCCGACACCAGTCCCAGTGGCTGGTCACACTCACATACATACAGAGAGATAAAAAACCTCTGGGCATTTACACATCACTTCAGCAGCACAAAGCACTTTTACAAACAGGAATCGTGTCCCTGCTACGGAGTTGTGAATTTGCAAACAGAATCAATTTCCCCTGTGTGTGGATACACTGGGAGAAGAGTGAGTTCTACAAAATCCTTATGACAATACAGAAGTCAAGAATTAATTCAGAGCATAATAAAGCCACAAAAAAATTCCAAGGTCACAGTAACTGCATTTACTTGAAGCAGCTGCTGTCANCCCGAGCTGGGGGCAAGAGGCTCTTGCTCCTGGTAAAACTCCCCACAAAAGCGATTAGTTCCTTTGTTCTCTCCTTTTTCTAGTGAATTGCTTAGGCAGGACTTTTTGGCTTCTGTCCAACTGATCATCCTTAAGTTTGAGGTGAAGTTCCCAATGTCCTATGAGGTGTCCTTTTACCTAATTGAGGACAGAAACTTCTGGGCTTTTTTCCTTTTTAAGGAGACAAAGCATAATTTGGTCACTCCATCAACAGGGGGCACATTCTTATGCTTCCCTTTCTACAAAGGCAGAGTTCAGAATAAGACACTTGCTGTGGGGATGAAAAGAAACACTGCAGAGGTAGCCCTGAGTTTGAAAACTTTGGAGTTCTCATTACAAGGTCTGATGTTTCATTCCTTAGCAGCAGTCAGCTGGAGACAGAAACATGGGAAGCTGAGGCATGGTTACATCCACATCCTTTGGTCATGTGCATTGCTTTGCTTTGGAGGAGCTGCAGCACAAATATCTGAAATACAGAAGGAGATGCTGCTGATGAAATAGGAGGCTGAGGAAAGTTGCTGCCTTCCAGTATTTTCAAATTACAAAATATGTGGAATAATACTGCTCAAGAATATGTTGTAGGCAACAAGCGAGTCTTAAAATTAGCCTAGACCATGAGAATTTTCCCTTCTGAGTTTCATAGTAATTTCTTATTATCAGTTTTTAATTTCAAGCTCAGGAACTTGACAGCAGCTGCTTCAAGTAAATGCAGTTACTGTGACCTTGGAATTTTTTTGTGGCTTTATTATGCTCTGAATTAATTCTTGACTTCTGTATTGTCATAAGGATTTTGTAGAACTCACTCTTCTCCCAGTGTATCCACACACAGGGGAAATTGATTCTGTTTGCAAATTCACAACTCCGTAGCAGGGACACGATTCCTGTTTGTAAAAGTGCTTTGTGCTGCTGAAGTGATGTGTAAATGCCCAGAGGTTTTTTATCTCTCTGTATGTATGTGAGTGTGACCAGCCACTGGGACTGGTGTCGGGGCAGCCATAGGGTTTGACGTGCAGGTGTGAGATCTGTCACAGTGCCTCAGCTCTGCAAGGCCCTGCCAGGTGGGGACAGCAGGAGCAGAGACTGAGGCCATGCTCAGTGCCAAAGGAGGTGAATCCTGCTGGGTTCACTCCCTGCTCAGGTGTGGCTGGGTCCTGTGGTGCCCACCTGATGGGACACATGGGTCCCTGGCTCCCAGCCTGGCTGTAGGGGCAGCTCAGCTTCTGCAGGGCACAGTCAGAGTGCCAGCTCCAGGGCTGGCATTCTGCTCACCCAGGGTGTCCTTCCCAAGGAACAAATCCCTGCCTCAGGGGTGTTTGCCTCTGGGCCAGGAACCAGTTACGACTTTGGCTCCCCTGTGGCTTTTTTTGAAGCCACAAAAAAATTCCAAGGTCACAGTAACTGCATTTACTTGAAGCAGCTGCTGTCAAGTTCCTGAGCTTGAAATTAAAAACTGATAATAAGAAATTATTATGAAACTCAGAAGGGAAAATTCTCATGGTCTAGGCTAATTTTAAGACTTGCTTGTTGCCTACAACATATTCTTGAGCAGTATTATTCCACATATTTTGTAATTTGAAAATATTGGAAGGCAGCAACTTTCCTCAGCCTCCTATTTCATCAGCAGCATCTCCTTCTGTATTTCAGATATTTGTGCTGCAGCTCCTCCAAAGCAAAGCAATGCACATGACCAAAGGATGTGGATGTAACCATGCCTCAGCTTCCCATGTTTCTGTCTCCAGCTGACTGCTGCTAAGGAATGAAACATCAGACCTTGTAATGAGAACTCCAAAGTTTTCAAACTCAGGGCTACCTCTGCAGTGTTTCTTTTCATCCCCACAGCAAGTGTCTTATTCTGTCTGCATGTAGGCATTCAGTGCTTTTACTGACATGAAGCAATTAGGACATATTTATACAACCAACAGGAGGTAATCTGCTTTAATTTTTTAAAAGGGAAGGACAGAGATAACAGGTGAGGAAAGAAATGAATACTGATCTTGTCAAAATTTCTTTTTTTTTTTTCCAAAGCAATGAAAAAACCATTCTTTCAGAAAAATATGGGGTTGAGCCAACAAATATAGCATCTGCATAATAAGTCCCAGCAGGCTACACACTACAGAGTAAATTACTATTGGGAAATACTCCATATAGATGATAATTTTTCTGGATACTCTCTACAGAACAACTCAAGAGTAGAGATGCATAAAAGTTGTCATTATTCATAGAAATTATGTATACATCTCTACAGATGAAAAGAAACGCAAGGAAATACATGACAAAATGTGCATATTATGGAAAAAAATATTATTTTTATATGTATATAAACATATAAAAACATTATATGTTTATCTAATATTTGTATAGTACAATCACACAATATATGTATTAAAATTATAAATATTTAGAGATACACCATATATAGGTGCATTATATATTAAATATAAATAAAATCTGTGGGTAACATGACGAAAATTGATGTGAAATTGCAGTGTTACAAACAGTTGTTTTCTAGGCAAAAGCGTAGCAGGTAAAAGGTACCAAGCCCCAAGAAGTCTTAAAAAAAGAGCCAGTACATTTTTTCACACCATCACATTAGATTGGCAGTGTGAAAAACTGAAAATAGAGAAAAGGTTGAATATGAAAATCAATAATTTTTGTGAAAACAATAAGGACAGACTGTCAGGCTTATGGAATAGAGCTGCAGCTCCTTGTATTAACTCAGACATTCTGCTGTCAGTGTCCAGCGACACTGAAAACAAGGATTGACTTGTCTTCCTCAGCCCTGGCAAAGACTGGCTGTATTTTACCTAATCCCACTGTAAACCTTTGGGAAACATGCTTACAGCACCTCTTCTTGCAACTCAAAGTCTGAGATAGTCAGCTTTTCAGCAAGTCAAAAGGATTACAGAGTAATTAATCAGAATATCTAATAAATAAAAAAGATTTTAAAAAATAAACTACACATCCCTTCTTTAAGCCTCCAATGTGAATTTATAAATATTTTTCCTAATACTTATCACCAAACATCATCACCCTCAAGCTCAAAGTACAGATTCAGTCACCACATGACAAAATGTTCAGGAGTCCAGATGGAGTTTTCTATTCCATTTTATCCCTGAGCAGTATCCTGACAGTAGGTGCTGTCTAGCATGGCCAGTTTAATTCCCCTTAGAATCTCATTCAACTCCAAAGACTTCTGAATGACTTCTGAGAAAATCTTTTATGCATGTAAATCTCAAGGATCAGTTTGAACACTGCTCCAAATTTGCACTCATCATATCTGGGAAGACTCTCATCTCTGGAACTGTGGAAGGAAATAAAAAGACCCTGTCACCCTTCCCACTGCCCCCTCAAAAATCCAACAAACCCAACTTGACATTTTCAATTAATCCCCTCTTTCCTCAGAAGCTGAAAAACCACCAGTCATTACTACTAGTCTTCAAATGCAGACTATGGGAGCTTTTGGGAACTCTCTAATCTTTAGTTGAGAGTCAAATATTATTTGAGGGAAAAAATAAGCTGATTTTCATCTTACTAATTATTTAGCAGAAATTTTGTCCAAAACCTAATGCCACTGGATGTGCACTAAAATTTTTACAGAAGCTGAATAGTTTTGGGGTTTTTTGCTTTGTACTGAAATTTTCATGATCCAGAACTGAAAAGAAGTTAAATAGTAATGTCTGGCAAGAAAAACATCACCTGTTTTGCATGAAGTTCCTTTTTGCTCTAACTTCAAAGTCTACCATGCAATATTTGCAAATAAATACAGCAAGAAGAATCCAACATCCTACTCCTTTACAGATGTCGAACACTAAAAAATGGTCTGATCATTTAAAACTATTTTTTTTAAAATTACACATGTCAAAGTCTATAAAATGCAAAAGAACACAGATTGTCAAGATTGTCTTTATAAAACTATTTTTTTTTCTTTTTGCCTCTTATTAAATATCTTTATATACCACAAAACTCAAATAATTTGCATAATATCTGCTACCGGTTTTCACTCCTGTTGAGATTTTCGTGTCATCAACCAATTCCTCTTTTCTAATATCCAGTGCAGATCTGGGAGGACTTCTTTTGATCACAGTTTTGTTCTGAAACACAGTGTAATTACGGCTTCCAATGGACTTGATTGTGCCTTCACTCCATAATACACCTTAAATAGTTACAGAAGAACACACAGAATTTCCAGCTCTTTACCTATGCCACCGCTCTATTGCTTTTCACCGTTTTCCAAAGAACACAATGGTGAAAGAATGCAACAGTGGGGAGCTAAAGAAAGCCAGGGATGGGAGGCCTTCCCTCATTCCTAAGTCTGTAAGAGACCCTGTGGTAGGTGAGACCCCTCCATCCTTCCTCGCAGGCACCCTGTGCTCACAAGAAATGCTTTCAGACTAAAGCATACTGGAGTGGACTGTGCTTTTCCAGGCCAGCTTGGCCCTATCCACATGGAGCTTCTGCAAACAGCAACAACCACGTTGCTCCAACAGGCAACCACTTTGGTTGATTCCTTTGGCTTTCTCCCTGCATCCCAACCTGTTCTGCTCGGAAATGACTACACCCCTGGCTACAACTGAGCCTTTTCTCCTTCTTTTCCAGGTGACACTGCCACAGGGAAGTGACTGTAAAGCAGGGCAAACCCAAGCTGAAAAAGCAGACTGAACAATTCCAGCCTTAGTGTGTTAGGCAGACATTTCAGGCCGCAGCAAAACCCACGAGCTGTCAGCGCTCACTGTTCTGGATCGAGCTGCAAGGCTTAGCCAGGAATTGGGTTAGAGTTACATAAACCCTAATTCAGAAAGGATTTCAGCTCATCGTCTGCTTCAGCTAACACAATTACAGAAGCAGCTTTGTCCATACACTGAAAAGATTTATTCTTTGCAAATGTTCCTGTTTCGTTTACAGTCAGACAGAAATTAGGACAGAGACAAACAATGCCCACTGTGTAGGCAAAGCTTCCAAAGGAGACGAGCAGTGGGGAGGAGTTTGGGTTGGTGCTGACAGGCCACGGATGGCGAGGAAGTGAACCCTCCCAAACTCACAATGGAGAAAAGAAAAAACACATGCTGCTTACCCAAGATGTCAGCAATTGCTCTATTGACTGAAATTAAGGGGTTATGCAACATAACTTAGTGATGTTTTTAGTTAAAGCTGCTATAGGAGTCTGCAATAACTGGCCAGTCACCTTAAACCACAGAAGCATTTCAAGCAACTGATTGATTAAAAAAGCAGGAAGAACAAAGAACTCCTAAGATATCCTCAGCTTGCATTGGTGTGCATGTCTCAGGAGTGTGCAGCTAAGCAAAAACCATCTGAGGAAAAGCTCTGGGCTCTGACATTATGTTCTGCTGGCCAGCTCACCTTCTTTAACAGCCACATATCTAGTAGCTCACAGAAAAGCTGTCTCATCACCACTGAGTGGGAAAAAGCTCTGTCTCAACTTTAGCATGTGTTACTGGACTTTGTATGACAAAACTCAGCATCTCAAGTTCTCCATCTCTCACTTGTTCAAAATCCTGTTTATTCCAGAAGCTGGATTCTGCCTGTCCTGAGTTACACAGACAAGAAAACAGACAAGAGCTTTGGATAAACCTTTCAGAATTAGGCAAGATATAGTGTCGAGCCAAATAACTTTGATACTCAATAGACATAAATATTGAAATCCATAATTCTGTTCTGTCTCATATAGGTTGTTTAAAAGCTATTTGGACTAGGAGTACTGTTTTATGGAAATGTACAATTGACTCATACTCACAGGGTTTGCCTGATGGAAGAGACATCTGGAGCAGAATTTTGTTAAGTAGGTTCTGTTAAAAGTAAAAAAAAATATACCTGAAAATATCATTTATACTCATTCAAACTGTAGGGGCTGAATCAGGATTCAAATACCTACAACCTTTGGCACATCTGAAACACACAGCACTGCTATTTCTAGATACTTCCAAGTGCTGCTGGTGCTCTACACATTTTCACACACCTGTGGAAGACACAGGAATCATTAACTAACACAGAGTGCTGGTCAGGACAGGAGCTGCTCACAGCAGTTTGCCTTCAAGTTTCACATCTGTTACATTCCAATAACTGACAGGCATGAAAAACAACCTGGCATGTCTCTCATTTGGGGTGGGATATGCTGCAGGAGCACACTCACTCTTACAAAATGCATTAACACACACACAACAGGGCTCTTGAGGACTCTTCTTCAAAATGTGAAAGAGACTTTTTTTTTTAATTGCAGGTGAATCAGTATTCACATAGTAGACTTTGTAATTATAAATAAACTCTCTCACTCTCCAGTACTAGTCATAACACAGTTCCTGATAATCACAAAGAGATTTGCCTGCAGCATACAACAAAATCCTGATTAGTCATTACATCTTTCCTGCTCTTTTCCAACCAAAACCAGATTTAACAGACTTCTGAGCAGCCACAAGACTTGAAGGGTCTGAGTGGCAGTGTGAAAACACAGAACCAAGAGAAGAGGCAGCAGCTAACCAAAGTAATGGCACACCAGTGAGTCCCTTCAGGGTATCACATAAGAATTTAGCATTCTCTCATGAAACAAGCCAAAGCTGCACAAGTGGGGATTTCAGACAGAGAGATCAAGGACTTTTAGTTTGTGGCAGAATACAAATGCAAACCTGAACACAGTCTTTCTGTCATCTCTTGAACCAATCTTTGGGGTTCTGTTTTTGAATCTTTGAAATTCTTCAGAGGAAGGGGGAAGAAAACAGGAATTGCCTGGATACCTCTGAGAAAAACAGAATGACATGTAAGGCAGCTGTGGGAGTATTAGCAAATCCTGAGAATAAAGATAAAACAAGAAAAAGTACACATTACTTTGAGCCTTAGAAGAGTCTGGATTTAACTCAGAGGAAAGAAGGGAGAGGGTTCCTAGTCGCTGTAATGAAATGCTACACTAACTGAACTGCAAAGTCATGAAAATTGGCTTCTGTTCACATCAAATCACACTAAATGTGTATTTCACCATTGGATGAAGTTCAGGTGCTTAATCTACAAAGCAATGCCATTTTTTGAAATTATATCTGTACATTGTCCGCTCAGTTTTAACACATTTTCACTGCCTCAAAAGGTAGCACAAAAAGAGAGTAACACCTTGAAAAAACTAATGTGCTCAAAACATGAGTAAAATGTCTTCAGAGAGGAAGAAAGCTTTGACTGCATTTTAATTTCAATATTCCTCCATGACCTGTGGTTTCAGGCACACGCACATATTCCAGCTATATTCCAGCTATAAGATGCAGCAAACTACTCCAGTGCTAAAAAGCATAATAAATGAAATCTGTTAGTAGTAAGTAACCATGAGAGAAGAGTTGGTAAGGAAAAACACAAATCTTCAGATTAAAGAGTTGAGAAAGTAAACTCTTCTTTCACAAATAAGAAAATATGTTTCTTAGAATGCCACAATGTTGATGGAAGTTTTAGGATACCAGGATTTCTGGTGGAAGAAGCCTTACAAATAAGTGGGAGATGATCACTGAACTGTGGATGATGGAGTTCTGGGGCATGGCAGCCATTCATTAAGCTATCAGAAGTCAGGTTTTCCCTTCAAGTACTACAGCCTTTAGGATCAAGCTATTTGAATTAACACTCAGAAATGTTAGCCTCACTCAGTGCTTACTGGTGTCACAGCTATTTTGAAATAGGGATCAGCAGTGCCCAGAGATAACACCAGTGCAGAATAAACAGCTGCCAGCTAAACTGACAGCTCTTCAAAGAGGCCTCTGGACACCAATCCCACAAGAGCCAACAGCAGCTGAGTTAAGCTGGAGGTTCACAAATTGACCAAGTGAAGAGCTACCTCTCTCAGCCTGAAGACTCACTGTCAACAAGGTTCAGGAAAGCAAATTATATACGACCAAATTCCTGCAGTGTGCTAGTAATTTTTCACCTAAACTCAGTAAGAATCTCCAAATCACGTCCTAAATTTAATTAATGCACACATTTTGTCAGCCATACCAGTATGCAAACAGCAGTCAGGATACAGGCACCACAAGACTACTGCGACATCAGCAGCCTCCACAATCACCATGGCTTTCCTAAGCAAACAGAGACACAAATGTGAAGTGGTGTCACTTGGTTGATCCCGGTGGTGTGACATTACAGCCAAGCTAAGCAGTGACAGGTATGGATTTCCTGTATCAATCTCAAAATATATCAGCCTGTGAATCCACAGAGAAGTGCATAACACAAATTAATAACCTTTCAGTGGTACTGAGTAAATTGGTGCAACACAGTCACATTCCCATGCAGCGAATCCAACTGTTCTAACTCCCCCTTAGCATTTTTAACTAAATAAATAGTGACATCAAATTAAAAAAAAAAAAAAATCAGTTTGAACTAAATGAGAAAGTCTTCTATAAAATCATAACATGGAAGTGACAGGATTAGGGAAGCAGTTCCTACCCTCTAATCCTCTTTGTTAATCAGTTCCTTCACCACAGGTAAAATGAGGGCCCACTTCTTCAATCAACTCTTTTCTGAGATACCACTCACTATCTACTTAAATATTTAGTCAAAGCTATTAAGTTTTACAAAGGTAAAAGGGTTAGAGGGCAGCAGAGAGGTCAGCTGCAAGGTCCTGGGGCAAAATTCAAGTATTCCAGAAATTACTACCGAAGTAAGATGAATGTACT
>VYZP01019915.1:347-47674 GCA_013400635.1 Hypocryptadius cinnamomeus
AATGGAGTTCAAAAACATATTCAGTCCAATCCCACTATACACAGTTTGAAGTCATCAAATTGGACATCAAGATCTAATCATTTCATCATAAAACAGCAAACAATTTATTAGGTACTTATCTTCAAAAGCTTGCCTTGTTAGCAGAATCAACAGACTTAATACAAAATAGCTACTCGGACTAAAAATCTATGAAAACAGTCTAAATTATTCTCAGATAAGGATGAAGGCTTTGTAAGGGCCTTTTGTTTGTTTTAAATTTAAAAAAAAAAAGAAAGGGGGAGGGAGGGAAGAGGGGCAAACTCTAAGGCATTCAATATTCCCAAAGGCAAGAATTTGATTACAGGAAAGCATTTTAGTGCTATGGTCATCTCAGTTTCATAGGATAATGTATCAAGAATATTGTTATATTGCAGGTATTTTGCCAGGAAAATATATTTTCACAATTTTTAAGAGCGCACACTGCTGAAGGTTTACTGACAAATGAGATGCTGAAAAACCTTGGCTCTGAAGTTCTCACTGGGAGTGCAGCTGAAATAAGATTTTACCAATGAAACACTTCACTCAGTGCCAGCATACAAAAAAACGAACATTACGGCTTTGTTTCAAAAAATTCAGATCTCATACAAGCTATTTTGTGTGCCATGTACAAAACCACATCTTCAGAAAGTGATCATATGCTTGCACTTGAGTGTTTTGGTCAGGAGACAGGGTATGGGGGTTTTGTCCTTCAGCTTGGGAACAAAACCTTGGGAGATATTAGTTTTACTGCAAACAATGGAAGGACATGGCTGGACTCAGCTTTTGAAAGAATAAAAACTTTTAAAGTACACGGTCCAAAAAAAGTCTTCTCCCCAATTTACATCTGTCACTCAAATGCTGAGGGAGCCTTAGTGCTTTGTTTCATAAGGAAGGCAATTTTTTGCCTATTTAATCTGCCAGAATAAGATTCTATCATTTTCACATCCTATCTTTCGACTTTTACTCTAAATTTCTAAATCCTTCTTAGAATTAGTGAAATCTTTTGCTTAGAATGAATGATCAATATCAACTCTAATATAATCAATTGTTGATTAACATTTTATATATTAAAATTCATTGCAAATTCCATGTTTTGCAAAAAGAGACTTCTCATTCCTCCCAAGTCCTCCACAGAATTAATGCAAAGAAATGAAAATATTTGAATGAAAATACAGATATGCTATTCATGCAATCGTCCTGAATATGTTCAACAACAATATATCCAGAAAAAAAGATAACAGAAATATTGAAAGAGAAAAGATACACAGGGAAAAGATTCAAGGGGAAAAAATAATTAAACAGGATTTCCCCCTTCATTTTGCAGAAAGTGAGATGCATAAGCATAATCTCTGTCCAACTGCTTGTCTTTTTGCACCTTTTTCAAAGTGAAATGAAATGCTACTGCCTTTCAATCTGCTGTGCAAGAAAGATCAGTCCTATATTACAACATCAGAAAATATAGACAATGAGGGTGAGGAATATATACATAGACCATATTTATATTTCATAGGATTATACGTATGATAAATGTATATACTACATACTCTCTCACCTATGTATTTTTATATATATTAGAAAAAAAGAAGAAAATAAGATCGTCTGAGAGAAAAGCCACTACAGAAGTAAATGGAGAATATATGCATTTTAATTTAAGGAACCTAAGAACCCATCCCCACACTCTTTACAGCTTTACAGCAATTATGCACAAGGTTTGCATAAACACTTCAAAATCATCAAAAGCTGTTTTATCAAAACAGCACTTAAGTTTTACATATGTTTCAACACAAATCAGTATTCAGAATTAAACAGCAAACTGATGGAAAAAAAAGGATGTCAGCTGTCATTTTAAACTCTAACCAGATATAGAAAGTGGACATGAAGAAGGAAGACATAGACTGGGCCAAAGTGATAGAAAGGTTCTTTCCAAATACTTCTTGTAATTTAATTATCTTATTAATTCTTTCACTGCCCTGGACTTCTAGTTACTCATGATGAATTTTATCAGTACCAGAAAACTTGAATAATAATTGTTACAGCAGTAACATTATTGAAACCATTATGACACAAGGATACTGCAAAGTAAGGACAGCAATAATATGCTGAATACTAGAGACAATAAAAAGACACGTGGATGCAGCTGGGTTCTCTGCAGACACACCTGCAAACACTACCTGTATGGTAAAAGTATGCTCTTAATTTATAGCCATAAAAAGTTCATCTATAGCCATGAAATAATTCCTTGGTAACAAACAGACACTCAATATGAAGCCAGTCCCTGACACTCACAGGCACATCCTGCAGTAACACCGATGTCCTGATTGTCAGCATATTCCCAACACAGAGCCATACAAATCTGTGCCACAGCAGTGCTTCCATGAGTATTGACACTTGGTATCTTTAGGGAAGTGCCTGGGCATACCAACTATAAGCAGCACTAGAAGTTATTTTGATAAAGCAGTTAGTGAAAGGAATGCCAAATGGAGGGACTTGAGTTCTCCAGAACTCAAAAGGTGAAGTGGCAAGGAGCTGGGGGGTGAATAAACAACCAGCTGGGCCAATGCCAGCAAGGAAAGAGCTTTGCTTTTCTCTCCTAAGTGGGAGAAGACTTCTCTGAATGCCACCGTTCTCGAGATGTTGGGCTTTGAACACAACAACTTCACAGACCACAGGTGTTCAGGGGAGTGAATGATTCCAGGACAATGGATGGGCTTGAGCACCACATGAAGCTGAGTGTTTGAAAAAGATACTGCCTGTACCCCAGATTGCAGCTAAGAGTCTGTATTTATGAGTCTCATATTTATGAGAGGCTGCAACCAGCTGGCCAAATTTCAGATACCTCTCTCAACACTGGAGTCCTTTCATTCAAGTCTTTTATCTTTTATTTCCAGTTGAAAAAATAATGCAAATACATGTACTAGTTCAGCTATTTTTCTACAGCATGGAACTCTCATTATGCTTGCCAGGCTAGTATTTTAGATACATAAACAGATTTCAAGCAAAGTTCTTACCACTATTTTAATACTGCTTTGACAAGGTTTAAATACACTTTAGATAAGTGACAAAAACTACAGATTGCACAGAGTTACACAAAAAGACTGTCTATTGATCCATTGAAGTGATAATACATGGAGGATTCCATATGCAAAAGCCATCTATTTCCTAAGGAGAAGCAAGAACTTGAGAGAAGGCACTCATCATTAGAAGAGAAGACCAGTCTGGCCAGAGTAAGTCTAGCAGTGAGTGACTCATGGTTGCCAGTCAGTAGATATGGAAACTACTTCTTCATGAACAGCTCAAATGTCCCTAACTTCAACACCCAGGGGCAATACAAAGCTATGCAAACAAACAAACAAAAAAAATCCAGCTTCAAATATGTCAGTTTTCTGAAATACGGAAGAAAAAAATGTCTAAAATTTCTTTCACTTCACATGTATATAGAACCACAGAATGGCTTGGGTTGGAAGGGACTCCAAAGATCATTCAGTTCCAATGTCCCACCATGGGCAGGACACCTTTCACTAGAGCAGGTTGCTCAGAGAGGTGTCAAACCTGTCCTTAAACACTCCGAGGGATGGGGCATCCTCAACTTCCCCTGGCAACCATGATAAACTGGAAAGCAATGGTTTCATCTGTTGTATTAAACCCAAGGTCTATGTAGTTTACAAGGTCTCTTTTGGACAGGCAGCATATAAATACTAGCCTCCAGTGAGAGCTAAGGAAAAGATAAAGACATAGGAACTTCCAATCATTGGATTTCAGAGGTATATTGCAGACATGAAAATTTTACTTACTTTTGCCATGCTCAGAAGTAGAAAATAGACAAGAAAAACAAAGTGAGCACTGGCATGCCATTATGCCATAAAGCTGTTGTTTTAGTTGCTTTAGCACAGAGTAAATAAAGGCATCAAATGTAGTTTTTTTCTGATTTTCAGTAGTGTTACCACTTTTCCTTTTAAAGTGCTAAGCACAGTAGAAAAACCTGACAGGTATTTCATTATTAAAATAACCCAATCTATCTTCCTAAGTAAAAAAACAATGATATGGAAGAACAGTATGCAGAACTCCTTTGAACACCATCTCCTGAAGTTGCCAGCCTTGAACTCACAGCTATCCTTACCAATTGTTAATATTGCATTAATTCACAATGAAGAAGAACACAGTACTCACATTCCTTTGACTGTCTCACAAGTCTTTTCTGTCCTAAAGAGGTGACTGCAAACATGTCTCTTCTCCAGGATTTCCACAGAGAATGGTATTGTAGTTCTATGTGCTCTTCAACTTAAATTTGTGCCTCACTAAGTAACACAGATATTTACTGGCCCAAATCTGGCCTTTTTCAATGAAGAACCCAGAAAGACAGAGTGCCTTACCTGGTGATTACTTCATCCATTGCCCATGGCTGGAGGGACTGGAGGTGCTTCATCTGTTTTCTCAAGTCAACTTAATCTCTCACAACTGCCCTCAAAACCCCCCTGCCAGATCAGTTTTCCAAGTTATTTCACTAAAAGCACAATGCCTGCAAAGTAGGTCCAACAAGATTGTAGTTTCTCACATGCAGCCTTTCAGGAGGGGGAAGATATTTTAGAAAGTTATGCCTCTTATTTGCACTGTTAGAACCAGCTGCTGGGGTACCAGCAAAAGGGGGTGAGATCAAGTCACAGACCCCATCTGCAAGTCTGAGCTGCCTTGATGTGTGCTTGGGAATGTGCACAGTTTTGTACCAGTCAAAGTTCACACATTACCAATTTCACAAAAAATAGAACACCAACAGCTGCAACATTTATTCCCCAAAAAGCTATAAAGAAATATAAAAACCACAAACAACAACATAAATAAAAAGCAGAACAAAATTTATACAATTGCTCAATAACACAGTATGCAATGGGAAGTACAACTGAAGTATGGGAGTACTTTAAAATTTATTCTGAAACCATCTGGGACAACCAGAGGCATGGTAAAAGGGAACAGTAAGAGGGAACCAAGTGAAAAAGTGTGATAAAACCAGCAAGAAAAAGTGGAAGAAAGTTCCACTGGATGGGGATAGACTAAGGGAGTAGCATTACAACTCTTATTTCAGGAAACCCAGGATACAGTAAAACAGCTTCTGAAGGAATGCCTTGGGCTACTCAGCAGCAAATAATAACTACTGTGTAACAGGGCAATATTTAGAACAAAATCCAGAAAATTATTTGCATAGCTGTGTGTGGCCAGACCTGCCAACAATCACAAACTCCTCTTTATAATGTTCTGTGTCCCTCTTTATAAATGCTGAATTACAAAAATAACAATATGCTAAGGAACCGTGTGTGCTATAATAGAACAGACAACTTAATATATTTTCTGAGGGACTTTCCAACAACATTCAACAGGCAGGCTCACCAACAGGAGATTTTTTATTTCTAAATAAAGGGAACATGAAATGCCTATCATTTCATCATCCCAAAGTCTTTTATGTCCATAGAGCATAAGACTTAATCAATGTGAAGTTAAATCCTTTAACTTCAAGGGAACACTGGTTTATTAGGCACACAGTGCTTAGAAAGTTACTACCCCAGCAAGGGTCACATATGCTAGGAAGCTACCTTGATCTTTTTTTAAATCTGGCAATAAATCACCAATTAAATTTTCTTTCCAGGGCTAAGGAAAAGAGCCTTAGCCTTTCAAATGATTTAAGTATTTTTAAAACAAAAAACAAAAACAAAACAAAAATATTAAGGATTTCTTTTAAATGACAGACTTCTATACTCTGAATTCAAGGTGCTGAATTAACAGATGTGAGCCATTATTTTGTTTATCACTTAACAGAAGAAACACTCCCACATTAGAGCTATAAAGTTTTTCAACATGATCTGAAGCAGGTTCAATCCTTGCTTTCCCTGTTATGGTATATTCTGTTTCTCAGACAACGCCTTTTTCCAATGCAATATGGAAACATCACTAAAGCAGCACTATTGTTTCATCTCCCCCCCACTGAAGAGCAATCCTTCTCCATCTCCTATCCTCACTTTCTCTCATCAATCCTACAGACTTCAATCCTCAAATGAGACACTGTCTTCTCCCACTTCCCTGGCCAAACCTGAAGTGCTTCTAGTGCTCGGTGCTGTAAAACACTATCATTTAAACAGAAGAACTAGAACACATAATAACTTCTGTCTTCCTTCTCCCCACCAATAAATTACAAAAACTTGGGGAGGGAAGAGAGGAAAGGGATGAATTACATCCAGTTGGATAATTTTTTTTATCCAACTTACCACATATACTAATAACAATGCAGGAGAGCATGGCACACATTAAACATGTTAAATGCTAGGTCAATTTGTACCGAAGGCAGAGCTGCACTCAGTAGGCTTCCAAAACCCAAAAGGGGCAGCCAGACATTACTTCTGTTCTTCTGTTCCAGGAACAACAGTGAAACCTCAACATTTGCATTTCATGTGCAATATTCTCCATTAGGGCTGTGCATTCCTAGAGCTAACGGGCATATACCTACATCAGGCTTAAATAAAAACATTAAAGTTCTCACTGGCAATTAGGGACAGCTTAGTCTGGAGAGCATGCTAATTTATGATGTAAACCTGAAAATAATATGAAAGATTAATAGCTGTAGGTAGAAATCTCACATATTTCAAATTGTTCACACTCTGCTTGTGATCACATCACTACAAACTACTTGTACAGAGCTGCAAAGAGGTCAATATTTTGATTTACCTTTTTTAATTAGGAAGTTATTTTTCATATGAAAAAGCCCACAGAGTTATAAATACCCTTTTAAAGGATCATAGCAATTTTGTCACAAAAAGCAGCACCAGCATTTGTGATGGTCATCTGCTTATATGTCCTCTACTTTCCAAATAAGTCTGCCAGGGTGACCAAGTCTACCCATTTAAAGCCCTTTTTTTTCTGTAAGACGTTTCCATTCTTTTTTCACCCAGAAACATGCTGCAATTTCACTTTACAGGCAAGACATTCCAAGTTATTAAACTGAAATTAAGGCCCCCAACTGTTCACTACAGAATTTGGAGCTGCTTATATGTGAAGGATTTGGATAAAGCGCATTCTGTCTGAAAGTACAGTTGAACATTTCTAGAACTGCTGATAAGACTGCACAATTATTTTGCTATCAAATCTGAAGTAATTTGGCTTTCCTAGCCAATGCCTAACTGTTACAAGAACTTTCCAAGATGACAGTTTATCATATGATACATCAATGCAAACCCATGGCATAGCTCAAAGCCCAGTCCCCAAACACCGTGTAACAAGACTTCTGACATACAGCACCCACTAAAACACACCTGAAAGACCAAAAGAGCTACTTTGTCCTTACCCTCAAATCATACTATCACTCCACACACACCATTCTTTTAGGGGGCAGGGAGGAAAATTGGCATTAAACTGTATTAGGCCAATTAATTACTTTGATCTGGAGAAAACCATTTTCCATAATGCAGCTCAGTAGAATTCTAACCAATCACGATGGTAAAAAACCAGCTGTAATGAAATCTTAATATTTGCTAGTCATAAAACACATACCAAACATGTGATAAGGGAGACATTCAGACAGCTAGAAGCTTTTTAACAAAGCATAGTCTCACACTAAAAACTGGAATCTGAGTTCAAAGCTGCTGCAGAAAGTCCTTTTCCCCTTCCTTCCACGGGTTTTGGAGAGCCACCAGTAAATTGCACACAAAGCAAATCTTTCCATCTTACTTTTAAGAAACTTCACAATAGTTTTCCCTTCTCCTCAAGAAATAAAATCAGCAGAAGATAGTAATTAGATTCTTACCCCAAAGCAGTTCGAGTATTTTAATCCTCTAAATATGCAAGTTAAACATGTCCATTGCACATATATTAGGGAGGAAGAAGTTTTACCAGCAAAATTCTTTATTCTCACACACATTATGTTATTCTTTAAATGCCAGGAGGTAGATTTCCCTAAAGTAACACACTGTCAGCAACAAAAGCATTGAAGCCATGGCTATGAACCACTTTAAAGCAGATGTATACAAAGTACCACTGAACCTTCAGCACTATGGCAACACTTGCTTGCTTCACCTTCCAATTTCGTTCATTTTCTTCTTCAAATGTTTGCTTACAGTTATTGAGACCCTGCAAAAAAAGTGCCTCAATTATAATTGCTAAGAACTTTCAGTTGAAAAGTATGCAGAGTGAGGGCCTCCCTCAACTCAAGCAGTCAACCACTGCAGTTTCCAGGGTCCTAATCACTAATATGCAGTTCAGAGAGAGTGGAGTGGAAAAGAAATGCTGTGAAGTAAAATCCCAAGGGCATTCATACAGCTCAACATAAAGTTATGCAGACTCTGTTAAAAACTCATTGTTAAACTTCCCATGCCACTCAAATCCGCTTCTACTGTTAACACCAGAAGGAACAAGATGTGCACTTTTCTTCCAACAAACTTAAATTTACACTATTAACTATTGTTAATAATGTAAATATTTTAGTATAGTCAAATAATAGGAGAAAGCAAATCCACAGTGTTTGCAAACCAGTTCCTTATCTTGTATACACCAGAAGTCTCAGTGCCCTGTTTTCACAACTCCTAGGCACCACAAACTAGGTTGAGAATGGGGTTCTTCCACATCCACGAGACCTTTAATTAAGCAATGCAAAATCTTTACAAGTTCTGCAGCCTTATGTACAACAGACAAAGTAGTAAGATGTTACCCGCTAGGCAGATATTACTCTAAAAATATCCTTTTAAGGCAGGAAAAGTAGAAGAAATTTTACACAGGAGACTGCAGGTTCACCACTATTCACTGAAGTTACAGCTCAGTGACAGTCTAGGAAATCACTAACTACACTCAGTAAACGCAGAAAATAACATCCTACATTAAATGAGAGGTAAACAAATGACCCATTTGTCATCAAGAGCAGTATCTTAGGCTTTCTTTTCTTTACACCGTGCTTTCCATTGCAGTGGCAAGCGTTAGTAAAACGTCTGAACTAGAAATCAGATGTGAAGAAGATGGTAATTCGCTGCAGCAGCAGCAGCACCAGCCTCAGTTTGGGCAGCCCGGCTGCCGCTCTGCTCCCTCGCCAGGTGCCTGAGGAGCACAGGCAGGCCGGCCGCGAGCAGCGCGGCTGTGGCAGACCCCCTTCGGACACGGCAGACCGTGTGTCCGCCCAGCACTGACCGCTCACAGCTCTCCCCATCTCGCAGAACAAACAAATGCGCCCAGAGGCCAAGGCTGCCGCGNGCCGCGGCCCCGCCCCTCGCGCGGTCCCATTGGCCCGGCGCGGGAATCGCTCCGCCTCCCCCGCCGCGCTGAGCCGCCGGAGCGGGGCGATGTCCCGCCTACATGCGTCCCTTCCCCATTGGAAGGCGCTGCTTGAAGTCCCGCCCATCCGCCCGACCTCGTTGGGCACAGGAACCGCTGCCCGTGGGGAAGGCACAATACTATTGGTCGGACCGGCTGTCAGTCACCAGGCTGGGGGCCGATGTGCCTGTTGGCAGTTCCCGAGAAAGGGGAAAGGGCTTTATTGGGGTTGTTTCCGCAATGCCGGACCAGCGTTGGGGAACGGCAGTTCCTCCGGCCCCGCTGCGAAGCACTGCTGTGAACAGACTAAAATGTCTTTGCTCTAGAATTCCAGCAGATATTCTGGGTTAGCAGTTTTTGCTTGCGGTGCAGGGGGCTGGGAGCAAGTCTATGCTCTCCCGCATCAGGCGGTGTGTCGGTCACCCGCCACGAGTGAGGTCCTTCCGCGGCCCCCGGCGGCGCTGGCAGGGGCGCTCCGGCAGCAAGATGGCGGCGGCGGCCGAGCTGGGGGCGCTGGGGCGGCGCTGGCTCTGCTGGCTCCTGGGGCTGCAGGCGGTGAGAGCCGATCGGGCGCGTTCGCGCTCGGGGCTGAGGGCGGCTGCAGTTCCGGGGAGAAGGAGCGGGTGTGAGGGCGGGGAAGGCGGCGTAAGACGTGTCCCGGGGCGGGAGGCGCGCGCGTCTCCTCCCGCTCCTGCGGCCGTGGCCGCCTCTTTTGCTTTCCATTTCGGAGATTGGTCTCTACTTCTGCCTTCTTTCCTGAAACAGTTTGTAATGGTGCTGCCTTTTTTTTTTTAAATACAGTAAATTATTTGGTGTGAAAACAAAGCAACAGTGTAGCGTGTATTCGGAAACAAAAGCTGTTAAGGAGAAAACACTGATGAAATGAGGCGCATCTCTTGCTAAGTGTCTGAAATTATCTTGTTCTGATGGGAATTTGCTTTTGGAGCCTGAGGGTTTTTTTCTAGTCCCAATCAGAGACATTTATTATGATTAGTGATTTATTGTTTCAGGAAAATGTGATAGTTAAGATACTAAAAATTGAGTAAAAATATTAGGGATAGAGACTTTATTTTTTCCTTTACCTCTTTGTACTTTTATTCTCAAGGCATTTTGAGCCTGCTATGTAACTAAAACCGCTTGAGTGAGGAATTATCGTGTACTGGAGCCTTTACTTGCTTTCATACACTGTTAGTGTTTTGGTTGGTTCTTCCTCACGCACACATAACCCAAAAAAAAAAATCCTCAGGAGAGCATTGGCCTTACATTCAGGGATTGTTTAGGGATCTGCTGGGCGAAGGTGTCAGGAGAGGCTGCTGCAAGCAGAGTGGCAGTGCCAGTAGCCCTGTTGTTGCTCCAAGGGCAGCAGATGCAGCAGTGACAGTGAAGTGAAAAGATGACAGTGAAGCATCAAAGGGGTGGATGGCAGGCAGCAAGGTGCAAGGAAATGGTTTTAGTTACTACCATCACTGATTTAATAAGTGAGCTATAACTAAAATGTAGCTTTAGCAGAGTTTGGAATGCTCCTTGGGGGCTTTTTATACTACCGTGTCATTGTTGTATTTCTTATTGCCAGTGTTCCTCAGAAAAGATAAATACTTGAAAAAGGTAAATACTAAGTACTTTGAAGACTAAATACCTTAGTAAAACTCCTAAAAAAAGGCAAAATTATTCCAGTAGAACAGGGTTGCAGTTTTGCTTGCCTCAGTGCCCTGTAGGAAGAATAGCTTTCTGCCTGATAAAGTAGTGATTTCAGAGTAGCTTTTTTGTGTATTATACTTCTCTGTTCATGCTTTAACTCCTATTTTCTTTAGCAGATACAGAGAAATAGACTAGTGAGGCACCTAATATATTTTCTAGCAATCCTCAGTCCATGATGTTTTCTGTCACAAAAGTGACATGTCTTTCTTCAGCTGCAGGTTGGCTGCTTCAGCAGAGGAAATGGGTTTTGTCTCTCCCTAACTTGGGTGTGCTGCATGGATTAGATGGCATGTGAATGTGAGAAGAAGTCTGTTTTGCTGAATGACAAACTTAGTTTTACTCCTGTAGTTCTCTGTTTGGCCCAGCATAATTCTTCTGAGTCTTGGCCTGTTGCCATCCAGCTGAGTTTGCTGGTGCCCTGTCACTCTGAGCACAGTGCTGAGTGCTTTGGGTGTAGGAGGCTTTGCCTGGGGTTTTTTACCCACACTGAAAAGCATCTGGGAAAACCACCTTCTATCTCTCCATTCTTCATTTCCTCTCTCATTTTTCCCCTCCAAAGCAGGCAGCTGGAAGGGAAGGTTTTAGCCAAGGTGTGAGAAATCCATGTGTAGAAAAGTGGGAATGTGAATTTGCTACAAGGAAGGTATTGAGGGGCTGGAGTGAGCCCAGAGAAGGTCAGTGGAGCTGGGGAAGGGTCTGGAGCACAGGTTCTGTGAGGAGCAGCTGAGGGAACTCATCCAGGAGAAAAGGAGGTTCAAGGGGAACTTGCCAATCTCTACAACTGCCTGAAAGGAGAGTGTAGCCTGGTGGGGGTCAGCCGCTTCTCCCAGGTGGCAAGTGAGGGGATGAGAGAAGATGGCTTCAGCTTGCACAAGGGCAGGTTTAGATAGGATATTAGGGATAATTTCTTCACTGAAAAGGTGGTCAGGAATGGGCTGCCCAGGGAAGTGGTGGAATCACCATCCCTGGGAGTGTTCAAAAGGCACATGGATGTGGCACTTGGGTTTTGGGCTGAGCACTGTAGTGCTGGGTTGATGATTGGACTCAGTGATGATCTTAGACATCTTTTCCAACCTTAGTGATTCTGTGAGAACAAAACCTAAACATCATTTAAGTGTTGTGATTGGTTGCATTATTTTTGCTGCCCATAAAAAGCAGAACTGGTGTTTTACATAGAAGCCATGTAATTGAATGGCCTGTTGTAAAGTATTGCTGATAAATCAGAATTGCAGGTTTTTTATCTGTACTTCCACTTAATAGTATGTGCAATTTTCCTGTAACATCAATGCAAACATGAAATTAAAATCCTCCCTGTATGTCTTGTTGAGCACTTTGGTTAATTTCATCACTTCCTGGCTGTGTTTTTCCTGAGCTTAGCTGTTGCATTACTTTCCATGAGTGTTTTCAGGGATCAGAAACTTTCTGAAATTCTTTTTGAAGAGGAGGCTTTGGACAGCTGTAACCATGTGAATTTCAGCTGATTCATTACCATTGGGTTTCCTTCTTAACTTGAAGTTAGCAATAGGAAAGCAGTAGAGCTATCAGATATGTATATAAATTAATTTTGGCAGGTCTGATACCTTGAAATGTACGTATGGTGAGTGTCTGGAATTCCCTGGTAGGTTAAGACCCTCCTCAAGAGGGTGATGTTTTGAACCCCTGGGCTGACCATTTAGGCATTACTGTAAAACAGTCACAAGAGACCAACTCTAATCATTACAGCATTTAAAGCCATCTTTTAAAAAAATTAATTAATACTAAGTGTAACATTGTATTGACTTTCAGGTGAGTGTTTATGGAGCACAGTTGTCATCAGAAGCTTGCAGAGAGCTGGGCTTCTCCAGTAACTTGCTGTGCAGTTCTTGCAACCTTCTTGGGCAGTTCAATCTGAATCAGTTGGATCCGTTCTGCAGGGAGTGCTGCCAAGAAGAAGCTCAGCTGGAAACTAGAAAGGTGAGTTTTGGACCAAATCTCTTGTGGAATAATTTAACATGCTTTTCATTTAAAAAAATACATGAGGATCTGGGTTATCATCTCAAGAGGAAAATGCAGTAGTTATTCCTAGCCCAATATGCATCTACAGAGTCTGGATTTGCAGACTTGCCTTACTACTGTGAAATAACGTCCCTGTACCATCAGGGGAATCTTTGGTTCTTTGTCAGCCCTTCTCTGGTGTTATGTGACCATGTTTGGGAACTATATCCAGCTTCTTTTGAAAGGAAGATCCATGGGATTGGAAGAGGGCAGAAGAGGATAAGGAGAGCGGTGCTTGACAGCAGCTCCTGCTTGGTCACTGACCTGTAGCACAATGGCCAGGATAGCTGAGTTCAGTCCTGGGCAGCAAAAGGCTGCTGCAGCCTCCAGGTCAGTTCCTGGAGTGGCACAAACCTGATAGAGAGATCATTCCCAAAATACCCAGCAGTTCTCACTGCTGCAGGATGGAATTGAGCATTCCTGCTTCTAACAGCTCATGCTGTGCTTCGATCAGTTTAAGGCAAAACCTTTCCTTTATCTGTAGTAAGTAAATATCTGTGTTCCTTAAGGTATGTTGTCAATGAAGAATTTCTACAGTTCTTGAAAAGAATACATGCTTTCTAATATGTGGTAATTTAAGAGTGTTCTAGAATGTAGTGAAGACAAATTAATCATCAAGAAAGTAGAGGTTTCAAGGATGAGAGGTGCTGAAATTATTTTTAATGGCTAGGAGATAGTGAAATAACTGACATAATGAAATTAATGAGGAAATCTAGCAGGTTTTTCCTGTCAATTAAATTCAGCCTAATATTTAAAAAAGAAAGTCTGCCTTTAATTTTTAATAAAACCACTGATTACAGTGTTAGAGACAATATATTAAGTATCAAGAAGCATATGTTTGAGATTGGCAGAGAATTCATAGTTTAATTAGTAGCTTCCTAATATTGACAGACTTTAAGTAGTAAATTTTATGCATTAACAAAGTAATATTTCAATACAATCCTTCTGGGACTTGATACGTAAGGCTTTTTCTTTGCTAGATACCTGAACCTTATGAAGGAAAGTTTGTCTCTGGGGAAAGCTCCAGTTCTTTTACATATGTATACATATATATATAAGTATGTACATATCTGTAGATCTGCAAACACAAAACCTGAAGTTTCAGAATAAAGTCTAAGGAAATGTACTGGCAGGGAGTGGCAGAATAGAAAGGGTCTCCAGCATGCTCAGTGACAGTTGTGCTGGCAGCAGCAGCGAGGCTTCGTGTCCTCATGTAAAGAGAGGATGCTTTAATTTGCTCAGGTAAGATTTTTAGAGTTTTGCCTCTGTGCATAACATGTAGCACAAGAACTTATGGAGCAGGACAATTTCTGTTGTTATTTGATGGGAAAATAAGCTAGAGGAACTATGTTGCATTTCTGTCAATGTAACTTCTGAGAAAAATGTCTTAACAATTTGTCAATAACATACTGAAGGATGTAAGTTAGTTTGTACTGTGAACATTGTATTAATAAAATTTGGATCAAAAACCAGAAAATAAATTAATAGAGAGTCTTCTTAATTTCCTGAATCAGACCTAGATTTCATTGTGTGGATAATTACACTTTGTGTGTAAGGATAAGCAAATGCCATTTTGTGGTCAGGACTTCACATTGTAAACATTCCTAGTCTGAAAACTTTTTTATTTTAGTCATGATCAATAAAGTAAAGTAAGTATCACAGAGCTGGACAGGGTCTTAAGGGTGTTTGACAAATTCCTTCATAGTGGAGCAGATTTCCTTGTATATTCACAGGAAGCAAGAAATTGTATCTTATAAGTTGTTGGGTTTTTTTTTTAATCTATTTGTGTTTTACCCAGTTTCATTTTCTTGGGGTTGGGCTTTGTAGTAAATGTGAACAATGTAGATTTTGATTATTACTTTATCTTTCCTTATTTCTGTGATATTTCTGAAGAAATGTAATACAAATGATATTTGAGATTTGGAGCTAATATGGTAAGCATCAGCTTGAAGTATGGGAGTGATTATGACAGTATTTTCATACATTTTCATATCTGAGATTGAATGCAGGCTTTCCATATTGTGTGCATGAATGGAAATATTGGATTGTTCTAACATTATGATTTCTTACAGCATCATTTCTAATTTTCTTATGAATGCTGTCTCAGAAAGTGGAAATTTTTTATACTAGTACTGCTTCTTAGAAATGTATAGTTCAGATTTGCTGATTGTTTGGAGGTTTTGCTTTTTTTTTTAAACTCATACACAGTAACTTCTCTTGAAGACCAGCCAGTGGAAAATTAGTGTTTGGAGACTGTTAATATTATCTTAACAGATTGTATTCAGAATCATCACATTTTGAATTGACTTGTGTTTTAACATAGCGCTGTGTGTAACAGATGTCTGTAATTGAGCTTGAGATTTTACTATTATATAAAAGTTAACAATATAATTTTTAGTAGCTTCTTGCTAAACAAGAATTTTCATGCTAGGTATGAAGACTATGAAAACTGAATGCTGCCTTTTGCTATAGTTTTTCCTTTTCCCTGTTTTTTTTCCCCTGTTACCACGGAAATCTTCTTTCTAATGAAAATTTGATCGTAAAGAGTGAATGAACATTGAAAGTTCTTAAAGGCTTTTTTTTCCTACCTTCTTGCTTGTAGAATTTTTCATCTTACTCTGAAAACCTGCATCTCAGTGTAAGATGTTAGACTTTCTGATTAGCAGCCTGGCATGTTGCTGAGCTGCAGAGCAGGGGTGCTCTGGGTTTGCTGGAGCTGTGACTCCGTGCTTGACCATCCTCCAAGCGCAGGAATCGCTCTGCTCTGAGCCCCGGTCCCAGCGTGTGACGCAGCTCGCTCCTTACCCGAGCAGCTGTGCTTCCCAGGAGGTGGCACAGCACCTTGGTTGTCTGTGCCACAAACAGGCTTGGCAGCTACTGGAGTTCCAGGATGTGCTTCAGGATTTTAATTTTATTGTCTTCGCAGTCATGTGACAAATACCAGAAACAGGGAAAGCAAGAGTTAGTTTATTGCATGACTTGTGCCCGAGTTCTAAATGAGAATTTAAAATTAAAGGTAATAGCACATCTATCTGAGAATTTTTACATAATTGCTGCTTTTCACAAATGGTCTGTGAAATATCCTCAGGCCTAAAAATATTTCATGCTGCATAGTATCAGTGCAACCTCAAATGAGATGTTTACAGATTTGAACTGTTTCATAGCCTTGAAACAAGTGTATTTATTAATCCTGCTCTTGTTATTGGTCCAGTAGTTTGTGAATTGACATTGTGGAAAATAGCTGTGAGATATTCTTGTTACACAAAATTTGTCTTGCTCTGAACTTCTGCTGACACCTGTCCAGTGAAATATTTTAATTACTTCATAATTGGACTGTGGGTAAAATGAAAATTGTTTTGGTTATTTTCTCCTCCTCTAGAGATTTTTGTATGCAGTCTGACACTAATTCAGAAGCCAGCTTAAACAGTATTGCTTTAGACAGCTGCAAGTTTTAAGCCTCAGTCTGTCAGATGCAGAGTACTGCTGGTGTGTAAAACATAGAATGATGAAATGGAGGTGAAGCTAACTGTGCGTGAAATTGTAGTAGCAGGAGAGATTGTCCATATTTTGCAGTAGCTGAAAATAGCTGCACTCCATCTGCAGCTTCACATAGGCTGTGTGATCATTTCAGACATAGCTGTAAGCATATTCCATTAATTGTATATTATAATCTTGGATTTATCTCAACAATATATGCGTGTCAAAATCCAAATTGATTTTAAAAATCAACTCTGTGGTAAAATTTGCAATACATTAAATTTTATAGTTGCACTGTGCAGGATTGCTACAACCCATAAAAGTTATCAATATATCTAAATGGGGCTTTGAAAAATATATTTTGCTCACTAATATGTGTTAAACTTCAACATTTTAAAATTCTACTGTGAAGTATTTGTCAAATTGTAATGTTAAAGTGTTTGGTGATTTAGAAAACATGACACCAGGTGTAATGACTAGGTGCTTCTTCTATTAAAACCCAACAAAACAAATTGAAAGCTTTCTTAAAACTCCACCCTTTTACATGTGTAGAATTCTTAAATGTACTCTCATGAGTTATAAGGAGGAATAGGGTGACAGTCTTGTTCACACTTACTTTTTAAAACTCAAAAAGTAGTTTATAAAACTCACAATAATTGCGGGAAGTAGAATAACTTGAAGTGCTTTTAATGCTTCTGGTTATTCCTGTGTGACCCAGTTTACATTCATTTTTCAGGTTTGTTTTTTTTCTTTTCATTACACTAATTAGAGTGCTACACTCACATTGCTGTTGACTGCTTTCTTGTTCTGCCAGAGGCTGTTAACATGACAGGTCCCCTCTCATTGGAACTTCTGGTTTTCAATTCAATGGTTAAAAACAGAGAACTACTTAGAATTCATTGACATCTCAGAGATGTAAAGTAAGTGTAAGTCATATCAGTACTTACAGAAATTAATTAGAATTTTAGTTTACTTCTCCTAGCTGTTTCTCAAAACCGACATCTTTTTCTGTCTTTTCATGTGTCCTGTAAAGTCTCTTTGATACTTTGTAAAAAATCAAATTGTGTTTTTATCTAACTGTAAACTGTAACTTCCTTATTTCTAACATGTTATGCAAAAATGGTTCAAATTCATTGGTTTTCTAGCAAGTGTGACTTCAACAATAGTGTGATCCAATGACATCATATTTTATTTAACATTCAAGTAAATAATCAGAACTTTGTAATTAAGACTTGTATGTCATATGATCTCCTTTCAGAGTTTGCTTTTAACTAGTGTCCCCTACAGTTCATACAGGAATGATTTTATGGGCTGTATTGATAGGGAGGTTAGGGGATCTGACATGACACTGTTCTAATTGAGAAAGTCTCTTACCAGTACTGTTGCTTCAAAGTATTATTCACTATTCCTTGTATTAAAAGTGTGCTGCAATGGATGTCCTTCTCAAGAACTTTACCATGTACACTCTTTCCCTTCCCTCTGGACATGATGTTATTGGCAATGAAAATTAATGTTGACAAGAAGTAATCCTAGATAAGGAAGGTGCAGCTAACTAGTCAATGCCTAAGACAGAAATTTACTGCCTTTTGTTTGCTTCAGATTCACCAAGTGTTCATCTCTGTCAGATAAACTAAGATAAAATACATTATCTATCTGTAATAGGGTAAGCCTTACCCATGGACGAGCTCTATCTGATCTTATCAGTGGAAAAAAAAAGGTTAGGGAGATTATAAATGTGAATTTGCTAAATGTGAGTTTCAGTTGTTGATGTGCATCTGCGCTGGTCAATGGAATAGCTTTAGCTAATTAAGGCTGACCTTCATCTAGATAAACTACTGGCATTTGACTCTACATTTGCTGAAGAAAAGTCAAAAAAGTAAAAGTCTAAAAATTAATGAACTGCGCAAGGTCAAATATCTCATGAGATCTGTTCTCACTGTTTTCTTTGTGACTCTAAGATGCTTTATTTTTTAATAAAAGCACAGACTGGAGAATAAAAGAGATGTTCAGGGATTCTACTTCTAGAGGTAAGTGGGTTCTTAGATAGAATCAGATGGTACAGTCCAGAATTGAAACCTGACCTGTTAACTTCCTGTCTGTGCTCTTTCACTTGCATAATTCTGACTAGGTCCAAGTGAGAGCCTGTACATAGGAGCCCTTTTTCTGCCACCCTTCTCTATTCCACTCAAACTGGGTATTCACACCACCTAATCCAAGTGACAGCTCCAGAGGTCAAAAGTTGGTGGTGCTCAGCTTCTCCATTTTCTCTCTCTCTCTCACCCTTGTACCAGATCTCTTGCTCACATGAACTTACACCAAACATGTCAGAGAACAAAGTTAATAAAAGCAGGCTGCCAGGAGCAGAAGCTGGTTTGGAACTTTTTGGTAGTTACTGGATTTAAACAGCACAAATGTTTATAGAATCCTGCAAGGAGGGTATCATTTAACACCAAAAGTAGTGGTGGATGGCACATTTCCTTTATGCTGAAGAATGGAGTAGTAATGCACAGCTATATTTTGTACGTACAGAATAAAAAGTCTCCTTTGAATCTCCTACTCAAAGTAGACCTCAAAGTTCTGAGGATCTCCAAGAATGCAGATTATACAGTCTTCCTTGGTAAATTCCTCAGTGCTTAAACACCAAAAGTCATTGTGACTTCTTTTCACCCTTACACTCAGTTGGAATTTCCTTCCCCACAAATAAATGAGAGCTTAGATTCTGCTCAGCTTTGTTCAGAGCAATTTGCCTGTAATCCATATCACTAATCACAGGAGTTGCACTGATTCACATAACTGGTTTTTGACTGTTAGACTCTGTTTCCACACTCTTATTTAGAGTTAGGCATCTCCCTTCACAGGATAATGAGCTGGCAGTGGTAGAAGTCGCTTTGTTTCTAAATTTACTGATGACATCAGTTCAGAATGATGTGTGTGTGTAGCAATGACTTTCTTGGCTTGCTGTATTATAGAGCAGTAATTCATGATGTTCCTGGCAGTGAGGCTTTCTGACTGCTCCCTGTTAACCCACAGATTCTTACTCATGTTCTGCCTCCAGGAAAGGAAAGATGAGGGATTTTGAAAATCTTGAGCTGTCCGTATAAGTTCCTGCTCTCCCACAGAAAATATTTTATAGTTTGTATCTCAGTGTATATTCTTTTGAAGATTTCTAGTTTAGAAGACTAGTTTTCTAGTAAAAGTCACAAATGAACTGCTAGTTAGAGGAGTTTAGAAAAAAAGCAAAAGAAACTTTCAACAAAATCTCTTTTTGTTGTAAATTTCTCGGAAGAACAAATATTAATTAACCTGTTTTGCTTTTTGTGTGTGTGGATGGAACACAGTAAAAATTAAGTTGCATGCTTTCATAAGAGATAATTTACCCTATTTTTCAACAGTACCAGTTTGCATATATGAAGGAACTTTCGCCATTAAGAATAATATCCATAGTTTTCCTGAAATTTTTTGAAGTCAATAGATGAGGAGCTGTCTTCTGCACACCTGCTTATATTATAATATGAAATTAGAATTGCAGTGATTTTCATAAAAACAGTGTTTACATTGGAAATAGAGTTGTTTACTAAAGATTTAATGGAAGATAGTCTTTTACCTGAGTGAAAATTCTGGAGGTTTAGCTGTAGTCATAAGTTTGCTTTTCTGCTTATTCTCAGAACTTAACTATATTTTTGAAACTCTTTGATATTAGGAGAGGACAGTATGTACATTTTGCAGAGAATCCAGGTACCATAAAGTAGCTGTTGCTCTTTTTGTGGCTCTGCCTTAACAGCCTGTTTCATTTCATGTTTTAAGACTGGTACTGTCAGCTGATTACAAACAGCTGTACAAATCCAGCCTGAATGACACTTTGTAAGCTGCATCAGCAGGTCACCTCGAATTAATAATTAGAAGAAAGCAGTGTGCAAAATATAAATGTCATAGAAGTAAAATTAGGTATAACTTGCAGTATTTTATTTAACTTTTTTGTCACCTTTGATCTAACAGAATTTTATTACAATCAAGGAGCAATCTCTGTTCAATACCACTTTTTGCAGTTCATTTTGGTCTGAATTCCTGTTTGGTTGTAAACATTAATGGCTATGTAGCAGGAATGTCACTTTTCTTCTGGAGTCTTCACCATGAGTAACTGTGATAACAATACCATATCAATGTATAAATGAAGCACTGCTGGAATTGTGTCTTGCAGAATTGCTTCAGTTCTCTTCCTAATAGCAGGTGAAGTGTTTTCTTTCATATAAGTTCCTTAGTTTTACAATCATATTTTTAGCTAGCTCAGTCCTTAAGCAAAAAGGTGTTATTTGTATATAATTAGCACTCTCCTTCATAATTAAAGCAGACATGACTAATAATGTGGTTTGTCTCTTTTCGTTTGTGAACCGCCATTCTGATTGCAACAATATGGACTTTTACAAGAGTTTCAGATGCTTTCCAAAAATTTTTGAAATAAACTGAACTCAAGTTGATGCTTTGGAAAAGATGCGGGAAGAGTTCAGATGCTGTCACAGTAACTTTAGAAAATATGCTATTAGAATGTTATGGAAAAAGCTTAGTTCTTTTTATAGATGCAGACATGAATCAGCACTTGTTTTGGATGTTAACATGGACACCAGTAATAGTTTAGAATGTCTTTATTTCATTGCTTCTAGTACTCAACTCACTTCCATGAGCACTAAAACAAGTGAAGCATTACTTTGAAATGAACTAACTCATGAGTTAAGCATTGTGTAATGAACTGACTCGAGATGTTTGGTGGCTCCATGTGATACATGTCATTCTTATTAATACTTGAACACAGTGACTGCCTTCACAAGGAAATTTGGAGAACATCTGCTCTGGACACAATGAGATGGTAGATATTAACAACTAGGCTTTTGTGGTGGGCTAAGTGATGCAAATAAACCTGGGTTTTTTGCAAAAGACACCTTTGTTTAGAGTTATAAATGAAGCCAGTTGATTCTTCTTTTTTTCTGGTCTAGCCATCGAGAAAGCAGCTGTTATTCCTAGCATGAATCTAAGCCTTTTTGTCTGAGAACATTTGGGTTTCAATTGTGGCAGAATTACAAGCTCAAAATTTAGACATCAATGATTGAGATGTCTTCTGTGTTAAATTTCCATAAGATATTGGCCAGGAATTACAAATGGGGAGTAGTGAGGTGTTACAAAATGTCTTACATATTTTAGATTTCTACAGTGATTTTGTTCCATAAAAATTCATGTTGGGAAGGAAAAAGACTAAGAGTAATTTGCAGTAATAAGAATTCAAAAATGTTCATTTTATTGTTGTCCTAAATTTGAGTGTACTTAGCTTGTGATAGACTTACATAAAATAGTTCATTAACTAGATAGAAGGCTATTTATTCCTTTGTCTATTTCTTTATACTGACTTCTTGATAGAAAAATGCAGATAGCTGTCAGTATCCGAGAAATCAGAATAAATGTTCAGTGGATTAGTGAGTATGCAAAGGAATATCTAAATCTGGGATTACTTGATTTTTTTTTTTTTAAAGAGACAAGGTAAGTGAAGTTTATGAACCCTGTGCCATGTTTCCTCCATTTTTGTAATTACTTCATATTTTAATTCCAGAGAAATTTTAATTATGCAAACTAGTATCTGAGCTGTTTATCACTGCCTTTTTTAATTAAAGCCCTGAGTTGGGTGGTGAAAAAGCTTTTAAAAAGTCTAGTATTTATGATCTCTTGAATATTGTTCCATAGTATTTCTGGGTTTTAACAGTCAAATCTTAGGTTTTTATCTTAAATATGATGTCCAGTTGAAAATGTATCTGTAGCTAGGCAAATTTCTGAGATGCTGTTCTGAACAGATAATGCAGTGTAACATTCTCTTTTCAGGTTCCCACGGAAGTAATGATTATTGATTAGTTCATGCCAAGAGAGAAGTTGTAATTTCCCTGCAAATGATTAGAGTATTTGTTATGTTCTAATTCATACTGAGTTGGCCCTGAATCAGAATTTGAATATTCAGAAATGAACATGTGTTTTTGGCTGTCTGTAATGCCTCCATGTGATAGGTGATGGAATGTTAATAAACTTGTCTTGGGAGATTTCTGTTGTATCGTGTGTGGTTCGTGGGCTCATGAAGGTTAGTGTTAATTACTTGTGTTCACAGTTCATATTTTAAGTGAAACAAGAATTTATGTCATTTCAGTAAGGTTATATTGTCTATACTCAGACTTGCACATTTATTATGAAAACACTGTCAAAAAGAACATGAAAGCAGAGGTTTTAATTGTCTATGAAAGGTAATGAATTAAATTTAAAATTGTTAAATTAAACTCATTCTGTCTGCTAAGTGGGGTTTAAGGCTTAGAAGAATATGATTTGGTGTACAGTATTATATATCTATAGTATATATACTATGTGTAATATCAAAATTCCTTACTTTGGAGTATGAAGTTCTATTTTAGTAGCTGGAAAATATGTTGTCAATTTATTTAAGATTCACCAAACTATAGAAGCATTTGCATGTTGCAAAAAGAATCACAAAATAATCTAAAAATATGACAGTATGCAAGATAATTAGGTGAACAGTTTTTATAGATATAAAATTTAGCTTATATTTTAAGGAGGCTGAATCTGAGTATCTTGCATAGCTGGCAGAAGTGATTGACATCTAAGTGCAAGTATCAAAGTTAGCCCAGCCTGTACATATTACTTCACCTAAGCCCTGTTAATGTGATCTGTCCTCTTTCTGTAAACACAATGAACTAAAATCAACCAGTAGCCCAAATGGGAATTTTAAAATTACTGCCTTATGTTTATTATAAGTATTTCACTGTCCAAGTTAGGTTTGAAGTGGAAACTAAAATTTCATTTAATGAGATTTTGTTAGTATCTTTGGGAAGGAAGGAATAGTTTTCCTATTACTAGCCCATAATTCCTGTTGTAACATGTCCAGTTGCATTTTTTTAAATGAAACTTTGCTTACACCAACAGTATATCTCAAATGATCTCTTTTTTGGTTTTACATTTTTAGTATAATGAATGAAAAGTATCATGTATCCTGAATGAACGGTCAGTTGTTGCATAATCAGAGACAGGTCTGGAACTGGGATTCTGTCTAGGATCTTACTTGTAATTAGCTTCAACAGAGTAGCATATTATCTCCTCAGAGATAAATAGTTCAACAGATAACACACTATAAATAAACTAGGAATTTGGATTACTTTTGTCATTAACAGCTTCTGTTTATTATTGCAGCTTTATGCAGGAGCTGTCCTAGAAGTATGTGGATGAAAATTGGGAAGGTTCCCTCAAGTCCAGGGTAAGTAAAGCCACTAGTATTCCTTCAAATATGAAATACTGTCACAGCTGAATGACAAAAGGTACTTTTAAGTACTTTACAAGCAGTCATAAATTCAGTATATTATATCAGTAAAGTTGCATTGACCTGAAACTCATAGAACCGGTCTCCAGGAATTGATAGATGAAAGTATATTGTGCACTTATGGAATGATTTTATTTTCACAGATCCTGCCATATAATTGTTTTATCAGTGGATAATGACAGTCAATTAACAGGAATGGAATACAGTAGAGCAAAAGGAAAGTCAGTACCATCAGTGTCTGGTGGGAGGAAGCTGCAGGAAAAGAATCTGTGAGAAATTTCAAACTGGACTTTTCTTATGAATTAGGGAAGAGCTTAGGTGATAGCAGTACTATGGTTTATTTTGGGTTTTTTTCATGTAATGAGGACCCTAACACCGTACTCCCTAATGCTGTACTTTGGACATAGTCAGACATAAGTACTAATCTAGCTTTAGAATTTAAAATTGCACAAACAGCATGTCTACATCTACTCTAGGAAGTATTAATACCTCCCTGTTTGAAGGCTGGCTGACAAAGTGGGAAAAAAAGGTTTTAAAACAGGTTACAATTTACATAAGTTGTACTGCATTATATCCTTTCCTGCCACCTCTGCCCACACAGTTGAGTTGAATGACAAGGCCAGAGCAAAGCTCTTTTCTCTTTTCCACTGTATAAAATGTCCAAATGAGAATTCTTTAAATGACTTGTCATACTTGAGGGGTGTGAGGAGGTAACTTCGTTAGCACAGGAGTCCATATTACCTCCATGACCCTTCAAATGTAGCAAACATGAAAATATTCTCTGCTGTTGTTGCCCATGCACTCAGCTGCTTTATGGTTCTGGATTTGTAACATGAAAGTGCTCATTTGAGCCATAGGTTTGAAGGAAAAGGTTAACCTGTGCCTGACTCCAGCCTGCATTGTGTCCTCAGTTATCTTCATGTGTAGGTCCTTGAAGGGAATGGCCCTCAATTCCTGCTGTGTGCACACTTTGAAACATGTTCCAAAGACTTGGAATGGTGCAAAAGGAAAAACTTGAAAATTGTGACTTGTTTTTCCCTTTCAATTCTTGTTTATCTAAACCTCCTCAAATATTTACACTCCATTTATCATATAGGTTACTTTTTAAAGTGGCTGGATACATTTCATTGTTTTTGGAAAAGGATCTCTGTTTTGACCACCAGTTTTGATTGGTACAGTAAGAATTAAAAAAAGACTGAGTAGTGTACTTTTTTTTGTTTTCATCACCAATTTCTGCAGCTACTCAATTTAAACTTATCTTAACCAAATTTACAGCTAGGGTATTAGAAGAGGTTGGAAGATGGGATATGTATTAGAAGCATACTTAGAAAATTTTAAAAGCAGTAGAATATATTCTTTCAGCTGGTATTTGTCTTCACACTAGTATTAATCTCAGCATACCCAGATTTTCTCCTTTATTTTAACTTCTAACAGAAACAGTATTTAATGTCTCCATCTTAAGACATTTACATTCAAGAAGTGTTTTTTATTTCAGCTTTTCACTTGGACATTTGCTCTGGAAGTTAGGTTGCCTTAAGGTCATGCTGCTGCTTTTGAAGCATTGTCTGTGTAGGCTTCATTCAGCTGTGTAGCCTGTCACTGACAGTGTCTCATCACAAATAGCTGAATCCTTTTCCATAGCTTCTGTGAGGGTTTTGTTAGAGTTTGTTTAGATGCATTTGGTTTTTCTCCCCAGAATGTGCACAAAATGGCATTGTTAATTGCAGGACTTTGTACATATTAGAATTACATGGATTAATGTATGTTACTACTGTATTCTGAGATTAATAACTGTGAAGTCTTGACCTCTAAGTACCTGTGTAAATTGTTTTGTCACTTGGCTTAGTCCCACAGACTTGATGTGTCTCAGGCTACATCTGGATTATGTTATATTTGGCTAAGGGATAACTAGTGTTGTTTAGTTGGGTTTTTGTTGTGGTTGAAGTTTTTATTAAGAGATTCACATGTTAAAATAGTTAAGGATTGAAATGAGTTGAATGAATAAAGGTTTGTAAAAGTTACACAGTTGGAAGAAGCTGTGGGTTGCTCAGTCCTTCTCTGTCAAAGTTTCTTTCAAAATTACTGGTTATGTAATCTTTAGCTATAAACAGTTGCTCAGTCCACCTGTGTGCCTGAAATGTGAGAATCATTACATATGGAATATACTTGTATATACTAGGAAAGCAAAGGAGTGAGAAGTGATGATCAAAATCAAGTCCTCAGCAAGAGGATGGAAAAGTCTGGTCTTCAGCAAGTTATCTCAGTCTTGAACTGGATTTTACTGTTTGTAGTGTCACACCAACTACTAAATTTGGTGTTTGTGCACGTGGCCAAGGATGTCTGTTAGGTTTTTCAGTTTCTTGTGATAAGTCTGATAACAGACCACATTTCTGTATGCCTCCTTTAAATTCAGTACTCAAATATTCTTACTGATAAATTTCCCTTAAAAATAAAGTGCTTTATTATAAATGCTGTAGTCTAATATTAATTCCTATATTACATATATTTTTAAATTGTTCTGTATAAAACTGTTCTTAAATATTTGTCATTTAAAAGCACTCCATCAAAGTAGAATATTAAAAATCTAAGTGGCAAGATTCATAGATGAAGCAATACCTTAATATACCAGGTAACACAAGGACAGTTTTTGGCAGACATCCATAAAACTGAGGCTCTGGAACAGAATAATTAATTAGTTGGGTCAGTGATTAATCTTTTATATTTGTTTTGACTTTTCAGTGGCAGCTGTGTTCTGTTCACCATGAGATAGGAGATCAGTGTTTAGACTCCTACATTCTCTCCAGTTTGTTTAAAAATCTGAATTAGACTGGGTTTTTTCATTGAACATTCCTTTCATATTTCTCTCCATTCTTTTTTCTTTTTTCAATAAAATAATTCTTGCAAGTCCTTGTGAGTTAAGAAGTGGACGTGCTCCTAGCAAACCTGTTCTAGAAACAAGGGCCTTAATCCTTGCACTCATGCTGTGTGCAACTACATTAAATCCTTTGACTTCAGAGTCAATCAGCACTATTATATCACCCAACTTCTCCAAGTGTTAAGGGAATTCTTTTAGCTACTAAAATGTAATTTCTTGTGGGATTGTATTGTATGAGGTAAGATCACTCATTTCCTAGTTATTTTGATCTGCAATTCATAAGTACTGACAAAAGAAAGTTAGAAAATTATACTAACCTTAAACCTTGCACAGATAAAAGCATTACTAAAACTCTTGCTAGAAATATGGATACTGTAGTGGGAGACATGCATTGCTTTATCGTAATCTTTTGTAAATAGATGACACACAAATTAAAACAATACTTCCCTTCAGATTTAGAAATGTCTCTTGCCCAACTGCTTATACAAAGTACCCTGTCTTTGGGATTTTAAGTTTCTTCTTTAGGCTTGACTGGAGCTCTGTCTTGGATTCATTTCTGAAAGCATGTGGTGCTTTTTATAAAACCTTGGACAGCTGCATTGTAACTTGATTAAGAGACTACAGATGGTAGTTATTGATGTGCCATATGAATTCTTAAATTTTTGTCTCAAACTGAGGTGCCCAAAAGGTACAGAGCTATAGTCATTAACATGTAAATAAGTGCTTGTATGTGCTGTAGTTCAGTCTTTTTGCTCGGCTTTCGTGGTAACTTTTGGAGCAGACTTATACCACCTTCAAAACTGCAGAGCATGTATTTGTCCCCAAAACAAATATCTGAGGGAAGACATTAATGCTTTTGTCTTGCCCAGTGATTTACATATTCACATTTCTAGCAAATACTGCCAATTGTATTAGCAATGCTTTACTATTGGTGGCATTATTAAATGTTGGAATTTCCTGTCTTCCTAAAATGTCCCTCTCTTACTCTACCTTTTGTTTTGGTTTATTTTCTTTTTCATGGATTTAACACTTGATAATTGGCAATGCCTCAGTAAAATGTTTTTTAATTCAAGTTCATTTCAGGTACAAAATTGTCAAATCTGTATGGTCAAGTTCTTTGTGCCTTTTTAATGTAAAATTTTGCAACATTATGCATTAACTTGTGTCTCTGGTAAAATTTCTTACTTTCAAACGGCTTGTGTCTAATAATTCATGGCCAAGCAAGCAGACTACCCTTTAGCTTATCTGAAGTAACATTACACTTGCTTTCTGTTTATTCAAGTTAACTCAGCAGAACTGTTTGTTCTGCTTGGGGAGATGTTTCACGTCCCTTTTGGGTCAGGAAGTTCTTTTATGCTGTGTCCTGCTGCACCTCAGAGAATAGTGCGGGTCTGTGCATATACACAGACTTGCCCTTTGGCCACAGTGATTCTGAGATTCCTACAGTCTCCACTTAGGGATCTGGGAGTTAACTCCAACAAACTAGTTGTCACAGACTTTCTTATTACACCCCTATGTTTTGTATCAAAACAGATGGACGTTATAACAGTAGCTGTGAGTTCTCCAATCTATTGTGTTCGTAAGTAAAGGCTGCTTTTAAGTCTCGAAAAGCACTGTTCAGTGAGGGCCAGGCTTTAAAATGCTCATACACACTTGATCCTTCTCTGACCCTGTAGTTGTGTTTGATTGTGGGGCAGCCCTGTCTGCTCTTCAGGATCAGCTCAGGAGTGCCTTCCAACAGAAGTGCTTTGGTACTGCTCGTCATTTACTGGAGCATAAGGTGAAGTGGTTTTGCAAAGCTGTCTGGAGAACAGCTCTGACTTCTGGTCTGGGGTTTAGTTCACCAGAACATGGTGTCATGGCACCGAGCTCAGGGTTCATCTTACAGAAATGATGGGGGTAAATGCCTCTCCACAGATAGGTTAGAGAAAGGTTTGTTTCTCTGTGGTGTGTAATTTCTAAAGCTGCTACAGAGAGAAGAAAATGAGGAGATATCTTGAATAGGATTTAGTATTAAACACCAAACTACTAAATAATGGTGCATAGATGATGTGCAAGTACTAATTAGAGATACAACCATAAGAAGCAATGTTGATGTCAGGGTGTAGAGGGGAAGCTGTTGGAGCAATGTGAAGGTGGAGCATATGGACCACATCCCATGATAAGCAAGCAGTCATATGTCCCTAAATGTGCACTGTAGCTGCATCTGACTTCCTAACTTCATCATTTCAAAGGTTGCTAATTCAACTGAAGGACTGATTTTGTGGAAAGAAAAAAAAGTGTTTGATGGGATAATCTGTGTTTTTAATGCATGTCAGTATTCCAGTTTCTCATTTTAGCTTCCAGAATTCAGAATATACAAATTAAGTTATTTGTACATTGAGTGTTTTGCTTTGTTGCATTGCAAATTCAAGTGAGTGATGCAGAAACTCACTATGATCAGCATTAGAAATAAATACGCCATAACAGAAACTAATTTTGTTCCAGCTGTCTAAAATTTCAGGAAAAGCATTCTGTAGTGCTTCAGCTTTCAGAAGATTTAGACATTTGTCATTGATAGAAGTGTGTAATAGCTACTTTTAATGTGGCAGAATGTAATGCTGCCTATAGAATACTTTCTTGTTCCACCTCATGCTGTTTCTACTTTATGTGAGCTTGTTAAGGCCAACACTGCAGCCAGAGAACAGCCTCTCATGTCCAAATAAGCTTTCATCTATCACTCAAGTAACAAATCCTCACACCTGTTACAAGCTTCAAGTGCTGTAACCTGAGGTCCCTCCCAAAGGCAATTTTTTATTACAATCAAGTTCCAGAGTTCTGATTTGCTTCAGAAACTTTATCCATTTTACTATGCTCTCTTACCATTTTGCAGTTAGTCTCCTTCTGACTGACTGCTTCTTACAACCTTCTTTTCATATAAAGCTCTAGAGACTGATTCCAGCTTTAGAGTTAAGTTGAAGAAAAATGTGGAAAAATTCCTCCAGAAACACTTCAACAGTCCGTGGACTTAACAAATAATAAGAAATATCTTTGCTGCTTTTTTGCACATTACTTGTCATCACTACCAAGACAACATGTCACAAGGGCATGGGAAACACTGAAGGTGAAAATACATCTTTGAGTTTAAATCAGAATCGAACAGCACTATGGGAGCAAGTACTGGTTATTTTGTGCTATCTGAAATTGTTATACACAGCTTGCAATGACATCAGTGCGTAGTCTGTAGAAGGAATAAAGACAATTTGAATGAGACAACTCATTTTCTTCTGGTACATCTGGCAGCTCCATGGGCCATTGGTATTTTTTTAACTTGTTTATATTGTGTAGTAGTTGGTGCAGCAAGCAGTGTATATGATTTTTATCTGTACTGGGAGCTCATTGAAAGAGGGAAAAAGTAAGTGCCACTCTGGATGAGAAAGTGTTAAGGTAACTGTCTGCAGTAATGTAAAGATTGGTATAAAGGTGCCAGGGGATATCTCTGCAATTACTGAGGAAAGCACTACACTTTGTCAAGCAGTATGAAACATTAGTCCTGAGGTTGCACTCATCTCCATGCACCAGCTGGATGCACTGCAATTTGTGAGAGATTCATTGTTGTCTAACCTTGAAAAAGCAGCTTTAACATGCCGCTGGCACCCTTGTAGGAGTCAGTCTGTACTGACAGGGTTCATCCTTGGGGAAATGCTACTGACATACTACAGGAGCATCCTGAATCCACTTAATGTCAATATAGATACTAAATTCAGCTTTTAGCATGTGAAAAGGAAGAATGAGAACTGTTATTTTCTAAATAAATTTTAAATATTTCTGGAACTCAGACATTCATTAGGGTGAAGTGCTAGGAGGTAGGGGATTATGCTCACGCTTTGTCCTGAAATACTTCATGTTGTCTTTTCAGAGTTAAGGGTAGTGCAAGGCTTGGGTTGTGCTGTAGGGATGCAGGGCCTGTGCTGCTGTTAATACCTGCTGACAGGTGCTGCAGGTGAGGAGTGGTGCAGCAGCAGCCCACCTCAGACCTGCCTTCTCCATGTAGCTGCCTGACAGCCCATAGAGCCTTGACACCGACTGCCTTCAGGAGTGTCAAGAGAAAAGAAATACGAGCTTCTTTTCCTGTTTTCTAGCTTTGTTTTCTTGCTGCTTTTCAACACATAATCTCAGAGATCTCTGCAAGACAAGATTGACCGTCTTGTTCACCAGGATAACACCTCTCCCCACAGCTTCCTGCGTGCCTGGCCCCTGCAGAGCTGCGGTGTGGGAGTGTGCTGGTGAGATGGGTGTCACATTCAGCCTCCCTCACAGAGCTGATCCTCAGCCAGATTCTGATCGCTCCAACGCTGTTCCTCACATTCACACAGCAGCAGCAGATGGGCCAGGCTGCTGAAGGCTGGCAGTTGTGTGTGCAGATGAACTGCCTTACACACTTGCACTAGTGTTCAAGGAAAATCCGAGCAGACAGAATTCCTGTTTGGATTACTAGCAAAAATAGGTGTTCCTTTGGTATAATAAGTTTAATGTTATTAATTTTGTGAAGGTACTAAGATTTTAACATTAAAATATCTTTTAAAGCATAATTTAAAAAAAAATGGGGAATACTAATTTGACATAAATCTGCTTTATGCAAGTAGAGAAGAATTTGATTTTCTTTCTTTTCTCCAAACTGTAGCTTTCGTCAGGAGCGATAAGCCAAAACTCTTCAGAGGGCTGCAAATCAAGGTAAGTATTAGCCTAACGTTTTTGTTTGCAGTGTTAAGAAGAATTATGTTTGGTGGAGACAGTCCTGTGGATTGTTCCCTATTTGCTGATCAAGTAATCCTTTAGTAGAGGACATAAATTTGCATTGCCAGTGTGAATGTTTACAAGTTCCTGCTAGTAATGTTGATTTGTTTACTGCTCAGTAACTGTTTGGTACTAATTCTTTGGTGGCGGTGAGGTTATGGTTTATTTTATTGTTGTTTGGATGGTTTTAATCCAAGAAAAAATTACTATTGTAGCAGATGGGAAAAGAATCTGAGGAATGTTTATATTCTGTTCCTACTTTATAGATATCTTGGATTTACTCAAGCTATTCTGTCATAGTTTCCCCTGTTTTATTCTCCCCTAGTTTTCTTATGGAGCTGCCATTTCCATAGATTCAGTGATTCTTGGATTTTTCTTCTCCCTCTCCGAATGCCCTTGCTGTGTTCTACTGTTTTTTCTCTATATACTTCAGACATCCAGCTTTATAAAAGTGCATATACTGAATGGTGTTTCTTACAACTTGCATATATGCAAAGTTGCTTGAACTGCACTGCCTTAAGCTCCAACAATTCTTTGGTTTCAAGATCTAATCTAAGACTTCACCTTCCTCCTAAAATCCTGTGTGAACTTCAGCTGTACTTCAAAGATACACATCTTGATTCTCACATCTTGTGCCTGTCATCTCTGTTGCCCAAATGGCACCATCTGGAATCACTTCATAGCTATGCATGGCTGCAATAAGTGATTTGTCTTCTCAGCAGCAGATTCTATGTAAAACAGATTTCCTCTGTCTGTCTCACACATTCATGTCTCCATGTCCTCCAGTTTCTTTCAAAAGCTTTCTCTCCTTCTGTATGTCTGTTTCTTTTTTTTTTAACTTTTTAGATTTATTGAACATCAAAGCAGTCTAGGCTACAATTGGTATCAAGTATTACCAGAAAAAAATGTGGAAATGAATTTGTTTATTTCACAGGACTTTTGGAAAACTCGATAGAGGTGCCACTACCTTCATTAAGTAAAACCAACTAGGTTAGCTTAGCTGAGCAAAGTGGAATACTCCTGGGGAAATCTTTCCATAAACTTAAGTGGTCAGAGCTTTCTAATACTGTTAAAAGCTTTTATTTGCATTACTTAATTTAGAACTTAGTGAGTTTGAGAAGCGCTGAAGAGTTATGTTACCAGCAAAGCATAGCAGGCACAGATACAACACAGGAAAAAAGAATGTGATTACATTACAAAATTGATAGTAGAACTTCAACCTGTTAAAGTGACCCAGAATTTCTCAAATGGTAAAAAGGCTGTTAATCATATAAGAAAAATCATTCATCATCAAAAATCTCACTTTGGTAACTTAAAACAGTTGGAATAAATACCCTCCTTCAATGTTGTCATCTTATTGCAAAAGCTCCATACCTTCTTGGTGATGTCTCATGGGCAGCTGCTTGCAGTACTGACTCCTTCCTCCCCACTGCACAGCCAACAAACTCCGTCTAACTTCTAGACCAGCCAGCCTACTCTTTTACAATACCCATCCTAATAGGATCTAGCTGTGGCCTGTTAAGGGCAGGCCTGTTCCTAATGCTTGGTAATTAGCACAGCTGTAACTCCTTAGGGGTGAGATTGCCTTCATCACTGTCTCTATTCTCCTACATTCCATCCATGCACACTTCAAAGCCAGGCCAATGGCCATGCCCCTCTGCACAGGCATTAACTGCTGTAGTGCACCAAGGAGAACAAGGAGAGGTTTCTGACGCCCACCTCCACCCCCTCCTTCATTTGACTTGTTCCTCCACTTTCCTCTCTCTGACATTAAATGCAAGTCAGAAGCCTGAACTGATTGAAATCACTTGAGAGCAGGGGCAGTGTTAGTATGGAGAATGCATTTGCCAACCAAGGTAACTGACTTTCCTTCTTTCCCCCCAGTATGTGCGTGGTTCTGACCCTGTACTAAAGCTGCTGGACGACAGTGGGAACATTGCAGAAGAACTGAGCATCCTCAAGTGGAATACAGATAGTGTGGAAGAATTTCTAAGTGAAAAATTAGAACGTCTATAAATCATTGCTTTCTGTCCTCTTTCCTTTTTGTATTTTGTTATGGTAATCTTCTCAGATGAAGTGCACTACAATTGAAGAAACATTCCAGCATCTGTATTAGTTTTAAAATATCTGTTGTGCTGTACTACATCTTGTAATTAGAAGGGAAGCTTCAGCACACATATCTGACAGGTTAACAAACAATACCTTGTCTTAACATTATTATTTCAGCTCTTAATGCATTTATCACTAAGAATGCTTTGTTTCAAAGTTAATTATGCAAATCTCAGTTTGTTATAATCAGGTCTGTTTTTACAAATGCTCTTAAAACTGAAGAGCTTCAAATAGTAGAAATGATTACCATGCTTTTCGTCTGCTGCTCTTTCTTAAGTTACAACCAAATGCAATCTATCTCCCAAAGAAACTTGGCTACTAATGCCCTTTTTTATTTGTATTTGAACTGTCCTTTTATAGAAGCCTTGTTTACAGTGAGTACCTAATTCACAGGTTTGAAAGCTGATGGAGGAACTCATGCTCTGATACTGTGAAACATTTATTAAGTACACTTTAGTGAAGACTACATAGAAAACCTCTGAGGTGTATGAAGTCAGATGTCAGGTGTGCTTTACATCAAGTGTTTTGCTTCAGAAAACATGAGCTATAACTCTTGAAAAAGTTTTCCTTCCAACTATCAGAAGTTTATTGGAAGTTTGTTTATGAAATTAATTTAGAAACTGTTCTTTTAAAATGTATATTTTTCTTTCTCAGTTGAAATTTATGTGAACAGGGAATATAGACCCTATGTATGGTAATGAGTCAAATCCATTAAGACTTGTTGGGTTTTTTCCACTTAGAGTCAATAAATATGGTAATCAAGAATAATGTGGGGTTTTTTTTTTTAAAGTCTAATTAGCAAATAAGTGTTTGCTGTAATTACTTCGTGCTCACCAGATTTGGGTTGGATGGGTGTTATGCTATGACCTGAAGTGGTACACAATTTTTGTCTTCATATATAATTTTATATCTCAAAAAATTTCTCAATAATTTACAGACTTTATTCCCAGCTTTTGAGAAGAAATCATCAGATTCATAGCAGAACAATAAACTCCTGGGACTGAGACCATACTGAACTATCAGAAGTAATGCCCTAGGGTTATTCTTCAGGCATAGCATTTGGAGTTTTTATTCCCAAAATATTCTTATAAACTCATAGAGATTGTGTGCAGCTGACTCCTATTCTTGTGAATATGCTTCTGATCTTCCAGGTGACTCAGTGTGAGACAGCTGCAGTAGTGGTCACCACTGTCTTGGAGAAACACGATCTGTACATAAAAAGCACAGATCTTTGCAGCTTGTGCTGACTTACCAGAGTCAAACATGGATTTGTTCTTGGGACATGTGATGTGTTAGTCAGCAGATGAGCTACAACCAAAACATGTGGCATGACAACGCTGTAACCTGGTAGTAAAAATATGCTGCCATCCACTGGTCTTTTAATATACTGACTATATCCAGTACTTGCCATTCCTGTGTTTGCCAACAGTTTCTGTATTGATGACTTACCACATTGTTTTAGCAGAACATTTTTAACCTTGTTCTTCTCTCCAGCTTTAGGTACTCTTTACCATTCCTCAGTGATATTGTTTGCTTCATTTGATATCTATCAAATACTTCTCTTTGCTTTCCTCATGTCTTTCTGCTTCTTCCTTAACATGACAGCCAGTGGTTTTCTGACCTTCAGCCTTCCTTTTATTTCCATGTCTTCCTACTGCCCACCCAGTACTTCACTACACAGATTTTGTCTTCCTACACTAGATCCCTCATGGCTGCTCTTACTTGTCTTTCAGAGAAGCAAGGAACTCGCTCTTGAGAAGGATGACAGGCCAAAGAATTTCTCCTCCAGCATAACCGAGTTTTGCAACAGAGTCCCAGTGCTGTTTCTGCAGTTTCTGACCTTTTCCAGTACTGGTTCTCAAGTATTTCTATTAGGGACACTGGAAATAAGCCTTTCTCCCAATTTCCTCTTAGGTTCCTGATTAGCTGGTTCCTATCCCACATACTAATCTGGCCTTGGATTCATATTCCCATAGTTTAAAAGCATGCACAAGGTACATTCCTGTAATTCCCTATATACAGGGGCATGTTCAGTTCTCCCTGGTTCTGTTACTGGGCTGCTGAGCCCTGATGCTACTCAGACTGCAGCTTTTAGCAAAAGCTAATTACCTACACTTCCTGACCTGTTGGCTGTGCTCCGTGCTGCTCTAAAGTGTGGAATTCATACCGTCCTGCCTTTATTCTTTCTCATTCTGTCCTTTAGATGATACTCAGGTTCTTGGCTCTACAGACCTGTTAGGAACATTTAACATTCTGGCATAAATGAGCTGGGCTTTGTGCTAAAAGAGGCAATTAGAGTGGGGAATAATTTCTTTTGGAAATTCTTAAGTTTCTATTTATTGGTGAGAGGTTTTTTCCTCCAGTCTGCAGCTGTGAAAATTCATAGAGCTCAAAAGGTTATTTTGGTTTGTGGCAATTAACCACACAGAATACAAGGTTGAAAGCTCCAGTTTAAAAAGGAAGTGATTCATTTTTACTTATAGCCATGATAAGTACCCAGTACTTCATGAAAGGCATTCACTCAGACTTATGTAAGAATTACTTAATCTTATATAATGCTCTTGTTGTGCCAAATCTTCAGAGTTAATGAAAGGACAAATAAAAGCAGCAAGCATGCATGACTGATTGGGAACATGAACTGTCCATCTACTACTCCTGTCTTTTAAGAAGGAAAAAAAGCAGTCTTTTTGCAGGAGAGAATATCTGTGCTTTTAAGAAAAAAGTGTGTTGTGCACTCCATTTTACACATATATACGATATGTAGAGGAACTTGAAGCATAGTGTACAAATCACTTGGAAGGGGTTCCTGGGTACTTGCTTAGTCATAGATTCCTGTAATGTGAATCTGAATAACATGATTGTAGCAAGCAAAAATCTGTTTCAGAGCTAAGGGAAGCCTTCAGGAGACATTAAAACCATGGGAAGAAAGCAAGTATTCCACTCTGTACTTGTTTTATTGTTTCAGCAGACAGCTAGAACAAGAACAGATAGCCAACTTAGTGAAAAGCACACGCAAACTGTTCAGAAACCTGAGCCTCTATTAAGAACATCTCTGGTTTTGAACTTGAACTTTCAGAAGCAGAATATATCTTATGGTGTTCAACCAGGGAGATTAGACACCACACCTCATGTAAAAAAAAAGAAAAAACCAAAACAAATGTTTTAGGTGTCATTCTACTTCATTAGCATGGATGCTGGATTGTAAGAGCTGCAGTAGAATTTCTCTACATTCTATGCATAAAGGCAAGCAGGCTGAAATCTAACAGGATGGTTTTCAAGAATGCCTTGCAAGGAACACTGGCATTTGCCAGTTCTTGGATTGTGTAAGGAAGGTCAGACAAAGCATTAAATATTCTTTGCTAGGGATGCTTTGGTCACTTAAAATAAATGGACTTGGAAATTTGTCAATTCTGCCTGAGAAGGGTCCATGAAATGCTAAAACACAAGAGTATTTCTGTACAAAACAGCTAAAGAAAACTTCCTGAACTTGTGTGATTTTCCTTAAGTTGTTCACTGTTAATGCTCATCGCAATTACTTTGAAACAAATTTGCTGTGATGTCTTAAGAGGAAGAACCCAAGGGAGAAGATAGCCAAGGAGACAGAGAACAGCCAGCCTGCTGATATGTTGCTGAGCACTGTGGTTCAGAACACCAGCCTCACTCCTAAATGCACTGCTATAAAAAGTCTAAGCAGAAGGTAGTGGAGAATATCATCAGTAATTTTTTCCTATCACTGGTCATGAAGGATGGATAGAAGGCAGTGCATTATGAAATTACTCACTAGTGAGCTCAGACAGGAGACAGACTACAGAAGTGATCAGAGTACTCTAGTATTTATTGATTTAAACTGGAACCACAGCACCAAGTGAACACAGACTGTCTCAAAGAGTACCTGATTGATTATGTGTTATGTTCTGAAATAGGCTGCCTTCATCTTCAGGAATGCCCATCAGCTTTGTTACTGTCCAAGAAATAAGGTATCTAACAACATGTTTCAGTTGCCCCTTGTAGAGTGAAAGCCTGACTTCAGCACGTGTGTCCACCAGTGTGAAAGTGTCTAAACCCTGGGACATGGAAGAGTTCTCTCAGCACTTCCCACTACTGAGGCAACTGTGATCAAAAGAGTTGACCATTATTTACTCTTGCATCAAGCCAGCACTGCTTTTGAGTCACAGTCCATTTTGTCTGCTCCCTGGCTGTGTTGTCAAGCTGTCATGGTTTAAGCCCAGCTGGCAGCTGAAGTACCACACTCACTCCCTTTCCACAGTGGGATGGGAGGAGAATCAGGAAAGATACTCCAGGATGTTCTCTTGACAATGATCTTTTGAGGTTGGATTTAACTGGGTTAGTTAGGCACCTTTCTGTCTCTTCCCTTAAAAATTAAAGTGAGACTTGTAGGACAGACTAAAGCATTCTTCATCTTAAATACAAGCACAGTAAAATTTCCTCTTTTTTCTGGTGCAGAATGTATGTATTTCAAGGCAGGATGTCTGTCAAACCTATCTCTTGGCTACTATTCCTGACTAGGAAATTCCATAGGCAAACACACATTTGGTGCAGGAGGATAAGCAGAGAGCAGGATCATTAGATAATATTTTTGCTCTGCCTTTTCCCCCTGCATTCAATAACCTGGTTTCTCAGTGTTATTCTAGATTTTAGGCCACCTGACCCAGTTTTTGGTAAAGCACTGATCTTTGATAAGGAAAGGTATTGATGACAGACACATCTTCAAGCAACAGGCTGGATCATGGTGAAACACCTCAGAGCCTCTGTTCTCAGTGCAGGTAGGCTCCAACCTGTGGAGTTTCCAGTCACATTGTGATTTCTAATAATGCGAGGTTGGTTTTTTCCCCTCCTGGGTCTGACAGCAGAGCTGTAATAAGATGACAATCACAGCTTCCCTCCACTCTCAGCAGTAAGGAAACACCCACGTCCATGCTGCAACAACCATGCTCAGCCAGGCGTGCCCAGCTGAAGCAGCTGTGTCTCCAGAGTGGAGTCCTGCTAATGCTTTATTCAATTATCTGTATCAGTCACACAGTATCAAGTTTTATGACCTGTTATTTCTGAACTCCAGGGCCCCCCCCCCGTGCCACACAGCCTCCCTGGGAGCCTGGCCAGGCTTTCCTCACACAGGACACTTGGCCTCCCTGTGGAAGGGCCCCACATGCAGCAAGACCCCAGGGCATCGGCCAAGTGCCGCCTTCAACCTTTCCAAAAGGTTGCTGAAGGGACTGTGACAAAAAAGATCCACAGCCTGATTTTCCTGGTTGCATGCAGTAGTCAGAGGTGTGTCACTGGCCATGGGACAGTCTCCCCATGACCCCTCAGCTCAGCCTGGACCTCTGACCCCAGAGCAGCACCTCCCTCTGGAGCTGGTACTGGTTCCCTATTCCTGTCACACCAGAGGACCAGAGGCAACAGCCCAGCAGAACAGCAAATGCAGAGGAACTAAATCAAAACAGAGCTTTTACTTCCTAATCCTGGTGGCAAAGATTCAGGTTTCCTGAAGAAAAGCATGGCAGCTGTTACCAGCCCTCAAAACAGATTTGCCAGGCCAAGAAATAAATCTTACAGATCATTTCTGCATCACTGGAACAAAAGGCAGATCCTGCCATCAGGCAATGCACTTACTGCTGTCAAAGAAACTGGGGGACATGTGACACCCACCCGAGGAGCTGTGGGTAGGTGTGAAGGGAGAGCCCAGCTGTTCTCCACGCTCTGCTGCCCAGAGCCGTCCTGGCTGCCCCCACTCCTGCCTCAGCACTGACCACTGCAGAGGGAGCAGCCTCCACTGCAGCAGAGGGTGGGCACCAGAGTCAGGACTGCACTGAAGTGTTTTCCTAAGGGGATTTGAGAGTCACAATCATGTCAGGAAGGGTGTAAGAGTGGGCTTTTCTTGCTTTATGTCTTCTGAATAAAATCAGGTGGGTTTCCCTGTCCTATGTTCACACCTGTGCACAGGTCCAGCTCTATCCAGCTGTAGCCTCCCTGGCTCACCCTTTTCCTAGTTTGCTGAAAGATTCTTCACCATGAAACTATTTGATTGCCATTGAGCATTGTAATAGCTAGGGATTGCCATAAATTATTTTTGTGTAAGTGAAACATGGCCCTAGGCCTAACATGAGCAATGCACCATTCACCATTCATGCAAGTACAAGCACTGGAAGGTCACAGAATTTAGTAATACCAAGAGCATTTGTTACCCTATTTCTCACCTTTTCTGGGACTGTGCCCCAGCCATGTCCTGCCCAGGATGGGAACGTGGTGACAAGGACCAACTCTGCTCTCAGCAGAACACAGGCAGTGCCAGGGCTCTACTCTCACAGGTTCTCTGAGCCTCAGTGTGTTTGGTTTTAAGTTAAGATACACATAGTCATATCTCCCTGTAGACACACAGTTTGTGGTAATTGGGAGTGGGGCTGGCCCAGCCTCATCCCCAATGGCACAGCTGTGAGAAGCAGGTGAGCAGCACTGACAGCAGTGAGCCATGGAGTGCCCAGGGGCACTGAGCAACCACCAAAGGGAACAGAGGGCACACAGGTGCAATGCATCAACGTGAGGGGTATAAAATGTAGGACAAAGAGCAAGAAAGGCAAAGCTTGCAGCCTTCTGGTATGATGTTACTCTGTATATCGTGGCTGTCTTAACTGTGACATCTCCCTTCCTTTATAACATAATTATTAATTTAAAATGTAAGGAATTCAACAAGGACTACCACTTACACACTGTAAATCTGTATTCAGTAAGAAATTTTACACCAGTTTATTTTGCATCTTTGGTTACAAAATCAGAGGGACAGCATCACTTCATCAATTCACCCCACGTTGAGCACTAAGTTGAAACCTGGACTAGAGAAAAGAGTTGTGTGAACCATGAAGATCACATGTGTGTGACAGATACCACGTCTGCCCCACAGCAGCATCATTACAGACATCTTCCATGGGTTATTGTGATGGCAGTGTTGGTGTATAAACTGCATTGAAACAGACCCTGAAAAACTCTAGATGAACTTCTGTGGCAGAGTAAAGAGTTTTCATGTGATCTAAATTTCATCACCCAGGTAAGAACTGCTGTCATTAGCAGATAGATTCTCTATGTAGAAAGGCCCTGCAGTGAAGTGTCTGAGTGACAAGTGAATGACAAATTCACTATTACCAATCTCCTCTTGTTCAGGCACTGAGCAACACCCAGAAGTCCCACCCCAATGGACAAGGCTCCATGTGGCATGGGAGCACAGTGTGAAGATGCTGGCATTTTAAGTGGGTTTCCAGTGCATTAGTTGTGATAATAGTCTTTGAGGAGAAGGGAGGCTCTTTGTCTATGTGCAGAAAGCCAAGACTTGTGAGACAAGCAGAAGCTGTGATTTTTCTTAAAGCAGCCTCATTACAAGAATGACTTAAAAACTCAGGTAAAAACCTTCAGCTGAGCTCAGAATGCTGTGAGACTTTCTGAAGAGTTTTCATTGCTTTGGTGTCTCTGATCTCCAGTCTACACAAGTGTAACACAGAGGGAGAGATGTACAGAGCAAAAGAGCTGGTGCTGAAAATCCAACATTACAGGATAGCACATTCCAGGTGTTTTCCTAGGAAACATTTCCCACTTTCATTTCACAATAAAGGAATCTGGACCACCTACTAAGAACACAGTGACACAAACCAATGCACACTAAGCAAGGACGAGTGTGAGGTTCACATCAAAAGCACACAAAACAGAAATGGAGGCAAACTCCCAACTCCGCAGTCCAAGACTCCCTTCCCTGAACCCAGACATTTGACAATCCTGTCTGATCCCTTCAGATGTACATTTAAGGCAGGACACAGTTGTTCAGAATCCTACTGTGAGGATTAAAAAGTATAATTAGCATATTTGTTACTGATATTTACTGCAGGATTGACTGGATGACAAACAACTACAGTAATCACCATTGAGACAGACTCAGCACTTGGCAGCAGGGCCAGAGTGGCTAAAATAACACTGTTTTCCACTTATTTTTTTCTCCAGATGGTTACTGCTGCAAGGCAGCTAGCATTTAATTCCACCTTACAAATACACATAATCTGGAGGTACAACTATCCCACTCACAAAGGCACATTTATAAGGTCTGCTGGACTCAGACTGGTAATGCTGTCCCTTGGAAGTGTAAAGAAGAGATATCAGTGTTCTTTTAAACTAGAGTAAATAAAGGTTAGCTTCAAAATGTACAGGATTTTGCATAAGGTGACAGCTACAGTGGTGATTAGCTACACTAATGCCACTGCTCCAGTTCTCTGCAGCCAGAGAAGCAATAGGGCTAGAAAAGGGGCTGTTGGTCCAGAAAGTGTCTGGCAGTGTGCACCCTAGGGAGAGCTGCTGTCTAGGCAAGTCTCATACACAGCAATCAAAGTTGCTGTGAGAATTAAATGAAGCTTCCTGCACACCTGCTCAAAAGTCATTTGGCACCAAATCTGAAATAGCTCTCCAGCCAACTGTACAATGCTTTAAAGACAGTAAGTTTCCAATCCAGCCTATCACAGTTATCTAAGAACTCACACACAAAGCCTCCCCTCATCTCTAAACAGTCTCCTTATTTATGCTAAATTTAGCTGAACAGTATCCTGAGGCATGTCTTTAAATTATATAATTAAGAAAAGGAGAGAAAAAAAAAAGTGTGATCTACACTTTTTTACAGGATTTACATAATCATTGAAAAGCTTTCGGTCCTTCCCTTGTTACCAGTGATTTCTCCAAACCTCTCAGCATATTAGTGAACACATGCTACCTAATGGCCCCAGCTGGGATTGCAACTGGAACCACAGGGTTCCTGCTGCACCCTGACAGCTGGGGATTTCGGTTTTCTAATCAGTAATTTCCCACCACCCACAGCTTACCTTCTTGCTCATTAATATTGGCAGGGTTTGAGCCTGTCTGGGAAGCTGGAGGAAAGAATCTGCTCTTCTAAGAGAAGGTCTCCTGTGGCACACGTGGGTCAGGGAAACTTCAGGCTGTGGTCGGGAGCAGTGCAGCAGCTCGAGGCAGGACTGGCCTGAGGTCAGCCACAGGTGACTTGCAAAAGCCTTAGGGTAGCCATGGTAACTTCACCTGATGCACTACAGTCACTGTATGCTGCTTTGGAGTGAAATAATCTTGCCTCCCTAAGTATCTTAATATTAAAATCTAAAGATCTAAAAAAATGTTAATATTAAAATCTAAAGATCTAGAGAGCTTTGAATTGACAAAGAAAAGAAAATCCTTATTAAGTTGACACCAGCAGTGATTCTATCAGCACAGGGCAAAAATGTGTCTGACCTGATCCAGGTTGGACTCTGTCTATTTCTGTATTCCCTTGAGTGGCTGCCAGACCTTCTCAAAACTGGTGCTAAACAAAACAACAGAGAAAAATAAGAGTTTGGGAAAATTATAAAATAATATTAGGGTCTCTTTTCATCCCATGAAGTGAGAAAGAATTCTATCTAAAGTAATTTTTTCTTCTTGCTATTAATATAAAATGTGAGCAGAGCCCTTGAGAGGTCATGTCTAAGCCAGCCTTTACAGGAGGATATGATTAAGGCACAAGCCATCAGGAAACAGCAGCCTCAATCACCAGATCACTAAGATGACGTGGATGAATCATCCCCCATTCCTGTGCTGCACAGTCTCCCAGGTAAACAGAGACAGTGACACTCACCTTTGTGAGGGAAGTTTATGATCAGCAATATGGAGGCATTAAACTGAAAATAATGAACAGTTTCCCTGCACAAGGAACAGGATTAGAGACCTAGAAATTCTCCTAAATGCTCAATACTCCCAATGGAGAAAAACCAATGCTTTTCCTATTGGAGGGCATATAAACGTTGATGTGGGGAAACATGAAGTTAAGCCTCAGTGACCTTCCCTTTTCCAAAGACAGATAAAACATAACTCTCCAATATCTCCAAAATGGGGATTTGAACATTTTCAAGACTTCTAACATACAAAACCTCCCAATGTATACAAATATCACTGTTGAGCATCTAAAATTAAAAGCAATTTAATTCAGAAGAAAAACTGGAAGATTTATTGTTTCAAATGTTTCTCTGTATGAACAATTTCCTCCTTCATTACTCCATTTCCAGTACTTTTGCTTCTGTCTATAACTGAAAAGACATTTTAAAGCTTTAATTAATTTTGCAATTCCAAATAGCTTTCCTTAATTGCTCAAGTCAAACATCTATTTCATGTATTTAAAAATTTATAAAACAATTCTGTGCTGTCAGGAGGACAAAGTTTAGATTATTAATTGCACGTAAGCTCCCCATGCTAATGTATTTTCTGTCGTTCACTTCTGGCAGGAAACTATTTTAAAAATGTGTAACATTCATACAGTAGTTCAGTGTTTGCCTTCATGGTACATTTTCTTGCCATTCCCTCAGCTAAGGTACAGAATTCATCAAGTTACCCAGCTTGGAGGGGTTTCTCACCCCCAGACGCCACCCTGAATGCTCCATGTCACGGCTCAATGGTAAGGGCAGCAGCACAGAAGACAACTGAGGCTGTCTGTCAGCTTGACTGATGTTCTTTGCATCCTCACCAAACACAAATTTGCATGGCCAAACTAACAAGCTTGCAGTGTACTGCCTTGTACTTCCATTAATAGCTGTGTGATTAATTGGTTACAGCCCATTATATTAGAACAAACAGCCAGAAATTCTGCTTAAAGAAAATGAATCGGGATTGGGCTGCAGGCCGAGTTTAGCAAGGATTTTCATCAGTCCATAAATTCTTAAGATGAACTAAATGGAAGAAAAAAACTAAAACAGTTTCAAGGAAGTCTGAGATAGAGGGATTCAACACCAGCCTCACAGGACTCAGTACTATGAGCCTAAGTAAATCCATACCTTTGGCAGCCCATGGAAAATAAGGCACCTAATTCTGCACTCCTTGTTTAGACAGGACTTGCAGCCGTAGTGCCAGAGGGGCAGTGACTAATTTCCTATCACCTCTTATAGGGTACAAACTCTCACAGGAGTTCTTGTTACACAGGATTCCAGAACTTTATTTATGGCTCATGGGGCTTCATAGCCCCATTCCCTTTCCCAGAAGTATTTATTTCAGACCAGATGACTACCTGACCCTCTGAAAGACCAGCTTTGAATTGAGATAGGGGAAGCCCAAACATAACTACTGATAAGGCATTTAAACACTAAATCCTTTTGCTCTAAGTCTCATGTGGAGTTGCATGGTAAGGTAGAGAAACTCCACAAATTGTGAAAGAGAGATTAAAACGTAGCATGTTGCACTGCAGAATTTCACACAGCTTCACTACCTTCCATTGACAATTTCAGTCTACATGTTTGGGGAACTGAAAATCTATGCTCAAGTATTTTACCCTGAAAAACATATGGGAATATTTATGCCTGTTCATTCTAAGGTGGAAGCATAAAGATTACTTACGGGACTCCTGCCAGAAACTTGAGTCAGAGAAGTAATATGGTGGTTTTTGAATAAAGAACATTTGCTTCATAAGTCTTTCATCTTTGTGGATTGTCTCAAGTGCCTTTCTGCCTACAACACTGAAATTGTGAATTCTTGGGCCTTCTAAAATGCAAGCAGGAAGAAGTAGCCTATTCCTGTTCCCCTACAACTTCACAGGACTGCAGTACCTGGCTAAAGCCCAGACCAAAGATTCATTTCACAATGTCAGTTTTTAAGCCCCCTCAGCTTTCAAGGTAGAATGAGGCACAGTCCAGCTATTCTAATCAATACTGATGATATTATGTGGACACCAGTACCAAATTTTTTGCACCTTTGGTTCTGAAATCCTAGACAAGGTGTGTACACAGCACAGACATGGCCAGCACAAGTCCTGACAGGTTTCACATTTGTTCTTCTATTTTCTGAGTTGCAATATATTCTTGGTATGTTGTAACAATCAGAAATCCCGTGGCAGCCTCTCGTAAAATTTGAAGCATGCCACAAAATACAAGACGAGGTCAATCCTGCCCAATTTGCTTTTTAAAGTCATCACATACAAATCCCTGGCTATAATGTCACCTGCATGAGTAAAGAGAGACTATCAGTAGGCTACCAGGGCTGTTCAGCCCTCACCAAAGCTCACAGGAGCCCTTTCATTTACAGCAAACTAAGCCTGAAATGAGTTTTTCCTCTATATTTGACCTACAGACCTGTGTACATAGAGGAGACTATATCCTGCACCAGTGGAGAATTTTGTACACAATGCAAGAAAAAATGTATCAGTCCCCTATCTCTGATTGGTGTATGTGCCTTCTGTAAAACATCTCCAACAGATTGTACTCAGGCTTTCTTCCAATACTGGACTCTAGGAAGTAGCAATTCCTGCCTTCTGAAGCTACTTATTTACTCCTAAATACTTGAGTTCATTTTTGGGGGGAAGTATTCTGAAAGCCTTGATGCCCAGTTTCATGGCAAGAGTCAGCCTTGGGAATAAGCTAAAAAAGGAAGACAAAATATAAATTCAAGGCATCTCTATATTCAGTACCTCCAGATACAAAGAAAATCAGGAGAATTATTTTAAGACAAATGAGATGGTGTGGTCAGACTAATTCTTAATAACAGACTTTGGCCACCACTGATCTAAAAGCATGGCCCTAATTTAGTTCTGTTCAGTATATTGTATCTTAAATGTATCTTTCAGTGATTACTGGCATTATGCTATAAAGGTTCTATACAAAGGAGAGTTCTTGTCATATTAAACCTCAAATTGTAGCATGGTATCTTAACACTGGAAAATGTAATGACTCCTGAAGAAAACTAAATCCTCACAAGGCAACCCATACCCCCAGTGGGTTCTGCTGGGGTACCTTCATAGTGCTTTGTATTTAATAGCACTGGTACTGGTACTTGTTGGGAGTCAGCACAAATTCTCAAATGCCAGGGCTTGAAAGGGAACATCATTATGATTCGTGGTGTTGTCAAGTCAAAAAGCCAGAGAGACTGCTGACAGCAGAAACTTGTTACAAAAACCAAGCAATAAACACCATCATTTTCTGACAAAAGTAGCTACATATGTTGTACTTCCTATGTTTATTTTGTGACATGACTGATTGAGACAATAGCAAAAAGCATTGTCATGGAACATTAAAATGACAATTGATCTTTAAAGTAGCTCTATGTATGCACTGGTACAAGTATTAAGGATGAGCAAAAACTATTTGTCAAACTTCCAGACTGAACTTTGATGAAGCTGCTTAGTAGAAAGCATTCTTTTAGGAGGAGACTGGAAAGCCCAAATATAATAAATAAAACCCCACATTCTCCACAGTTACACTCGAGTTGCCTGTAGTTCACTGAGTTTTTGCATTGCTAGTTATTTTGAACCACTATAGAGGCAAATTAACTAATTTTCTATATATTATCACACCCAGGCTCCTAGAATATACCTCAGATAACTCTTGCACAATTTTTCAAGGACTGAGTTCAGATCCAAGAGGCCATTATTCAGTGCTGATAATCAAATTAATTGACTTCTATTTAATCTCATTTAATCTAATTATTTACAATTAATACAATTAAACTCTAAATGTGTTATTGATATCAGATCCAAAACAGTTTTAATGTTACCTTTTTCCCTGGGTCAGATTTAAAAGTAAAACTGTCATATATGTTTCTTCAACTGAGAACAATACAGCAAAATGCAATTATGAAGAGGCCTTTTGTGGCCAAACTTAGGGCTCAACTGTGGAGAATGTGGGGTTTTATTTATTATAT
>VYZP01019916.1:178-15011 GCA_013400635.1 Hypocryptadius cinnamomeus
TGCGCTGAATATCTTCACCAGGTATGTTTTGCTGCAATTCAAGTTACCTTTATGCTATAACTTGTCGCCTCTGCCTCTTTGCTCTCCTCCCCCAGTCTGGAGTAACAATTTTGGGCATGCATTCTGCTATTTAATCTGCAGATGCCATGTCAGAGTTTTGCATTCTTCTTTTGATTTAATATTATAAGTGTTTCACTCAGCCATCTGAATAGACTGTTTTTGGATCTTAGAGATCAAAGCAATTATTTCTTTTCCAGATCCTGTTTCCTCCATAACGTCCATTACATAAATATCATAAATATTTTGGGGTGGATAATTACTTGGTATTTGCCTTCAGCAAGAACTGAATACTAGTTTGAACCAAACAACACTGCAGATTTCATCTGTGTGATTTTTAGTTTGTCTGGGGTTTTGTTTATGGGTACAGTTAGAGAAATATTTCTGAGGGGAAACTTTTTGGTTTGTGTGTGTGCTGAGCTGACAGCCCCTCACTGATGGTACTCCTGAGTCTGGGATTAACTTTAACTTTCTCCTTTCCTGTCTTGAAGCAATTGAAAACAGTGAAGATTAGCTCATATGTTAGATGAAGTTTGTCATCTCTGGTAGTCTTTCACTAGCCTTTCACTCATGCTGCTCTGGTGATTGTATATGTTAGTTTATATAGGGAGTGAAAATGACATCTCAAAGAGAAACAGAGTGGAAACTCCTTAACTAGTGTAAAGTCAATATTGATTTGCTGATGTGCAGCAGCAGACTTGCTTACCAATATTCCTGAAAGTTCTATCTTGGTCAGGGCAAAGGACGTTAGAGTTGCTGATCAGTGTGATGCTGAGTGTGTGATGCTGAGAGTAGGCATTTTTTAACACTGCCTTCACTACTAATTTCAAAACACTCAATATATATTCCAAACGATGAACAGTATTACCCAATTTTGATCTCACTAATGCTTTCGGGATCATTTCCTCCAGTATTTCCTCATCTTTTAAAAATTCTATTCAGCACATTAAATTAGCTGTGGAGATCTTAGGCATATTTATTTCATTGTTCTCACAGTATCAGGAGAGTTAGTCCTGCAGGAAACTTGTTAAGCTTGTGGGCTACTTTTGTTGGCTGAACAGTAATAAATGAGATAGAGTACAGATTTTTAATAAAATATAGTTAATGGGTTTTGTGGGAAGGTCATATATGGAAGGTGAAAAGATGTCTGAATTCTGTCAGAGATGCCTTTTGTGTTTTCTTTCTGTAATGTCAATGTTTATTTGCTCCCTCTGTAACATTAGGAGACTTCAACACATTTCTGAGAAAGAAAGATTTCCTTATTTTACCTTTACTTACTCAGCTGTCTATTACTCAGAACCATCTTCAGCATCAGAAATAGACTTGTTTTCCCTGCCATTCCCAAAAATTGGCTTCTATGCAGATACCAACCAGACACACTGCCCTTGTAAGGACAGCACAGTGCCCTTTTACAACTATATGCATTACGAGAAACCTGTGTTCTGAAAGGAAATGGTGACTAATCACGAAGACTACATAGTCCGTGCGGCTCTGTTCCTCAGCTAGCACGTTTCACATAGTTCCTGTAGACTGCACTTAGCTCAGTACATCCCTTTAAAAAATGAATGGCTCCAGCATTTGCACTGAGGAGATCCATAAAGAAAAAGGAAGGACCTGATATTAGCCTATATTTATCTACTCAGATTTCAAATAAATTAAAACATTGCATTATATTCAGCTTTCTGGTGTCAGGTCAAATTACTGTCTTAGCATCACAATAAAAATGATAATTATTTCAATCCAAAGAATTGAGATACTTAAAAAACAATTTTCTTAATAGCATTACACATTTCAATAAATCAAAACGGCTAATTTAATTCAGGCAATGACAATATGAAAAAGTTATCCTTGTGGCAGTCTTTCAGAAAAAGAATTTTTGCAATCAGATGTGCAGTTTGACTTACATCTTCATATCTACATTCATTATCTCTTCTTAATATGTATATTTCATTCTAGAAATTTGCTAATTGTGCATGTGCAAGATGTTTGGTTGCTAAAATGATTTCATAAAAATCTATAGAGATAATAAAGGCAAATGATACCTTAGAAAGCAATTTGTCTCCTAGTGAATAATTGTCTCATTAGTCCATCTCTATTATTTATGCATACATTGATTATAGTAAGAATGATCTCTATTAAGACTCTCGCCTTTTCTAAATAAAATAGTTTTCAGTTTATATGTACCTTCTTTTTTTTTTATATTTTTTTAAATCCTGTAGCTTGGTTTTAATAGAAAGAATTAGGAAGTGCTCCAAAATTAAATTATCTATGTCTGTCTATCTAAACTGTAACCATAAATCATTATCTGAAATAATGACTATAATTTTAAGGTCAAAAGCTGTATCCTTGCTATAATATATCATGTCAATTATTATAGATTGCAAATTAATGGACAAATTGAAGTAGAAATTGGGAGAACAGAAGGAAGTGTTAAAAATACTTTAGCAAGTGGTATTCTGCATCAGTGAAACGGAAGAGAACCTGATTTAAAGACTATTATTTGCATTAATACAAGACTAAAAATCTGTTCCACAATCTGCAAGTACTGGTAGTATAGTAAAATGAACACTTGGAATATATCTATGTTAATGAAATTGCTTTTTTGGTAAATTGAGAGTTATGTGTCTTTGTTAGTTTTCTTTCATCACCATTTCATTCCCCATCCCCACCTCTGTGTTTTCTAAGTTTCATGTGCTGCAAATGGAGCAAACACTGAACTGTGGGAAAGAGTTCCCTTCCTGACCCAGTCTAGGTGGTGTTAGACAATTGAAAGTTTAGTTTTTTTGGTACATATAATTGCCAATGTGTTAAATATCTATTTACCGTTATTCCAGTAACACAGTTGCCTGAAGCAATTATTTAAAAAAAAAAAATTAACAAAAATTGTCAAGTATAGTTGTAATCTGCATTTTACATCAATGCTGCTAGGCATATTTATTTGTCATATACAGTACCAGAGTATCCAGTATAATTTATAGATGAAAATGATAAAACACAGGGAGATAAATATTCAGAATACATATGTGACAGAAGCAAGTCTTCATTTGGCACTGTGATATATTTTTAATGTAATACAAAACTGAAGGGACTGTCCTAACCAGCCTCAAATACATTTATAAGAAGAAATATATACATCATCTTGAACTTACCTTACAGTTGCTCATGAAGCCTTAGGATTATTGGGGTAGGCAGTAAATATTGTCTTGATGTCAATAAATGCTTTTCAGCTGAATTGAATAAGGTCAGACAAAACCTGGCTTTCCTGACAATGACCAGCAGGTTTAAGGAGAGGATCAGTAAGTCATCCTTCAAAACTAGTGGCTTAAGGACTTACAGGAGAAGCAGTTGTGTTATCACTATTTTTTTTTCCATGCATCATCTGCTCGTGTTTCTTTTAAATGCATGACCTGCTACACTTGTGTGATGCTCTCAGAGTAAAAAACTGCTACTTTCATTTTATTTTTTCCCCTTGGAGTACACAATACAGGGAGAAAGCTTCTTTCCCTGTATTGCAGTAGGAATTTGGGACCAATCCATGTCACTGTCCTGGCTTGCAGTGAGTGTATGGCTATAGCGATGCAAAGCTTACCCAGCTGTCCAGCTCAACAGTGTTTGCTGCTTTTACCAAGAGATTCTCTTTGACAGCTTAGGCATAGAAGAGGTGCTGTGATAATTTTTAAGCATCTATGGAATAGGTAGACAAAGTGGACAACATTTTGAAACTGAGGTTTTGCTATTTTGCATTTCTTATGCCATTCTTTTCCATTATTCCAGGTTACAGATAAGACTGTAGAAATCAGGGCAACAAATGCTGAATGTTTAAAAAGCTGCTTTGCATAATGGAGATTGGCACCAAGAGGAAGCCTTATTAAATGGTTCCAAACTGACTGATGTCTTATGTGATGATGTGGGTTGAATCTTTTTAGCCAGTATGTCTCAAATGAATAGTGACATGAAAGGTTCAAAATATTAGAGGCTGGAACAGTTTGTTTCAAATAACCTTAGTGATTTTAGAAAGAAAATCCTCTTCTAACATAACTAATTCAACATTTCTTTCTAGGGCAGCAGGGTCAGGCAATAGTGAAACATAAGCCATGACTTTAGCACATTTCAAAATCAGAGGCTTGGAAACAACAGTTCTGGAAGGGAATTAAGGTGAGTTTGGAGTAATGACTATGTATTTCAGAAATGTTGAAGAGGAAAGTGATTTTTTGAATCTTTGCATTATTACTGTTATAACATATCCCTTTCTAGAAGCAACAATTTACATAAGGCTGGAAATCTGGTTACTGTGGCTATCCAATGAAAAATTTCCTCATGACCTGATTTTGATCTTATATTTACTGCCGTATTAGTTCAGAAAGTCTAACTGTCTTATAACTAAAACTTTATTCAGGGGAAGGTCACTCATGCAGTAATGGAAAAGGGCTCACTTTAAAATACTGTAATATATTCCAGGCCTGTTTTACAGTCCTAGGCCCTGCTCAGGGAGCACATAGGCAGGATCTGGGTATGCTTAATTTGCTTCAGTGCCCATTGCCTGAGTTGAAGGGACACAACAGGACTTGGCCTCATTGATAGTTTCCATCTTGAAGTATTCACTTAGTATAATTCTCAGGACTTTTCAGTTTCATTGTTTTAGTAGACATGTTACACATGCATGTTGCCTCAGAATGCAAAAAAGGTGAGAATTTGCAATTTGAAAGAGTGACTAGCTTAGTTTGTCAGTCATATTTAAAACACAAGATGCTTGGGAAGCTGGGAGCTAAAGTTGATGTGTTTCTGCATTAAACATCTTTGGCACATGTCAGAGAACAGTAGGAGAAACAAGGCTGTACTAATGTAAATGTCTGTTCCCAGTGTATGAGCAAACTTGGAACATGTTCCGCATGAAGGGGAAAAAGGGTGCTTGAATGTTTAATGCAGAAGTATTTGAAGGAAGAAAAGACTGTGAAAGAATTTTACCTGTTTATTTTAGTTAAAATCGGTAATTTAGGAAGTTCATTATAGTGCATAATATTCCAGTTCATTATTGTGCTTTTGTTATTTACTTCACTCCTACATTCAACCGTCCTTTTGTTTACTGAGGAAAATAAAGAATTTTTTCTTCCTCTTTTATGTTTTTCTGATTCAAAATTCCATTGAAACTGCTAATTTCCTTTGCCTCTTATATGCTATTTAGTTTCTTCTGATGTTAACCACTTTGTTCAGTTATCAATTCAATTAATATATTTCTTAATTAGTGCTGACAGAACCTTAAATACTGCATATTTCTGAAGCTTTTAGGAACTTTCAGCATAATGCTAAGTTTTACTGTGGTGCAGTAAAATTGAACACCTTTCAATTATGTAAGCATTGTTTAAAATAGAACGCTGCCTTTTGATTATTTTATATGTGGTAAATAACATGCAGGAGAAAAACAAACTTATTGCAGTCCAAAGAGTGCTTTTTTCTTAGGTGGATCTAACATTTTCAGATTTTAAGTAACGCTCTCTCACTCTCTCCCTCACACAAACTGTAAAACCCCACACCAGGAAGGCCACATCCATGGGACATTCCCATGAGGGGCAGCTGAGGAGGTGCCATAATCCATCCAACATCCCCAGAGCGCTCCCCAGACTCATTGCTGAGGCCTTGCAGCAGAGCACTGCTCCTGATGCAAAGGGATGCAGCAGATCCAGAGGCTGCTGCCAGAGGCTGTGTCAAACTTGCCCCCTCCAGGGGAGGCACCTGGGCATTCCCACCCAGCCCAAGTGTGTATCAACCCATTGAGCTCCATGTTTGCAGGGGACCCTCAGCACCAAGAAGATCCAATGGAGAGCATCCACGGCATGCCACTGGGATCCACAGAGTGGTGAGGTTTTCTAGTAAATCTCTCTGTCACTCTCTTTCTCCCTCCCACTTCTTTTCTGTTTCTATTTTTCTTTTTCTTCTCTTTGTCTCTCATTTCTTGTTAAATAAAACCCATACTACTGACTTTGGCATATGGTCTCGTTTGCACCCTAATTTGGGCAGAGGCCTTTCTGATCATTTTAATAAGCAGACCATAACAAGGGGCTAGAAGCCCACCAGTCGGGGGGCTGTTCCTGACACTTCCAGTGGGTTTGGCTGCTGAAGGGGAGCTGGGCGTGGCCCTTTGTGACACAGGCACGTTGTGCCAGGGCCCTGGGTGACGTGGGACACTCTGGTGCCCAGCGGCCCTTGTGACATGGCAGAGCCAGGCCCTGCANGTGGGAGACAGCAGCAACAAGGAGGTATGCCAAGGAAAAGACTACAGTCTCCAAAAGCTAGCCCAATGGAAAAAACACAGCAGTGACCAAAATCTGTCCCAAAGGGAAGAAAGTGTCAGCAGCCAGGGGCTGTCTCAATGGGAAGAAAGCATCAGGTACAAGATCTATGACAAACCCTTACACACAGAGAAGGACAAGGACACCCAGCCTTGTGCCCAGCAGGGGACTGGCTCTCCCAGCGGCATGGGGACCCCAGTGGCAGCAGAGGCAGCCCATGAGCTGCCCAGCGCCTCTTCTGCCCCTGAGAGTCCCACAAAGGATGAGCTGGCAGCTGCTGCTGTTCCAGCTGGAGCTGGTGAGGAGGTGGAGGAGCCCCCAGAGCCTCTGGCTCCCGAGGTGGAAAAGGCACCAGGTTCTCCTGCTCACAGTGAGCAGCTGCCATCGGCAGGGACAGAGAGCCCAGCCCCTGCCCCATGCAGCCCCCCAGGCTGCAGCCCGGCTCTGCTGGACTTGGCTGGGCACATCAGCTCTGAGGTGGTGCTCAAGGCTGTGCTTGAGGTCCAGGCATCTGACCAGCAGCCAGAGGAACAGAGGGACCTGGATCAAAGCATGGCTGCAGAACTGGAAGCAGCAGCTCCAGGACAAAGGGAAGAGAGCCCCAGCTCTGCCCCGCACAGCCCCTTCTGCCCCCCCAGCCCCTCGCCCAGCCCACTGAGAGCCCAGGAGCTCAGGGAGCAGCAGGGGAAGGCAGACAGGGGGTCAGTCCTGGCAGAGGAAGAGAGTGGGGATGAGGCATTGGTTGGGGAGTTTGAGCATTCTCAGGGTGACAGTGAAGAAGTCCCAGAGCTGTCCCAAGGGGAAATCAACAAATACCAAGAAGGGTCCCAAAGGGAAGCCTGCAATGAGCAGAAGGTCTCCCTAGAGGAATCTGGAAGCTACCAGGAAGGGTCCCAAGGGGAAGCCAGAACTGAACAGGTGCTTTCCCAAGTAGAATCCAGAAGCCACCAGGAAGGGTCCCAAGGGGAAGTCAGCACTGAACAGGAGCTGTCCCAAGGACGTTCCAGTAGTTATCAAGGAGTGCCCCTTGGGGAAGCCTGCACTGAACAGGAACTGTCCCAAGGAGATGCTGGTAGCCACCAAAAAGTGTCCGAGTTGGACAAGTCTATTGAAAAAGAGTTCTCCCAAGGAAATACCAGTAGCTACTCTGAGCTTTCTGACTGGGATGAATGCAGCAGAGACCTGTCCCAGGGAGACAGCGATAGCTATGAAGACTTTTCAGACTGGGAAGAATACTCTGAGCAAGGGCATTCCCAAGGAGAAACAAGTAGCTCCCTATATCCATCTGACTGGGAAGAATTCAGCGAGACAGAGCTCTCCCATGGAGATGTTGAGAGCTACCAGGAACCATCAGACTGGGAAGAGTCTGTTAGCCTAGAGTTTTCTGAAGAGGAAGACTCCAGTAGCCAGGTGTCTAGCAGCAGTGATAAGACTTCCTTCGGGAATTCGAGCTGGGAGAGTGACAATGACCAAGACTTTGTGCAGGACAGCTGGGAAGAGAGCATCGAGGCCAAGCCATTGCTGCAAGAGGATGATGAGTGGGATGAGAGAAGTGTTCTGGAGCTCTGTGAAGATGAAAACAGAGATCCAAGACCGGCAGGTTTGACAGGAGAGGGGTTCCCTGTGCCTGTCCCTTGCGAGGCTTGGGTTGAGCTCCGGGCATCTGGGCCATGCCTTGGAGGACCTCTCTGTGCCTCATCTCCCCATGTGGAAGCCCTGGCCCACAGAGGACACACGGACTCTCCTGCCTTCCAGAAGCAGGTGCCACAGGCTGGGATACAGAGACCGGAGCCTGCCCCATGCAGCTGCTCCAGCCCCTCAGCTCCCCAGTCGGGAGCCCAGGCCCTCAGCCACCAGCAGGTCTCCCACAAGAAACATCGCTCCAGCTTCAGGTGGGCACTGCACAGCCTGTTCCACTGCCCCTGCCTGGGGCCACAGCCTGAGGATTAGTGCTTGCTGCTGGTGCCAACTGGGGCCCCTCAGATGGCAGCTGGCCCACAGCCTGCCACGCATCCTGAGGGAGACACACAATCTGCCTTTGCTTGGACATGGTCCTGCAGCCTCAGCTGTGCCCCGCTGCTTTGGACCATCCCAAGTGGGTCTCCCCAAGACCAAAGATTGCTCATGTGGCCAACCCCAAACCAGCACCCGTACGGGACACTTGGTGCCAGGTTGCTCAGCGGTGAATGCCAGACAGTCATCAGGGTGGCAAGAGACCTGGAAAATCTTCCAGTCCCACTGTCAGTCTGGCACCACCATGATCACCCTGAAACCATGTCCCCAGGTGCCACATCCAAATGACTTGAGCAATTCCAGAGACACTGACTCCACCACCTCCCAGAACAGCTTCTTCCAATGCCTGAATAGGATTGAATTGAATTCTTCCAATTGTCCTTCAGGGAAAACTTGTTTTTTACTATTTCATCAGAAATATGAATTGATATGTTGTGAGATAGCTTGTAGCTTGGACACAGAAAATAAAGTGTCTTTTTCCCTTCTCTATGAAAAAGCCATGGAATATGATGGAGCAACGTGTGGTGGTAGTCGTGATCACTCTGATTCTTGGAAAAAGCTGAGAGTCGATGACACTGCAACATCATCTCTTCCAAGATAATGAAAAAGAAAAATGAAAATTCTTCTCTTCTGTCCTCACAGTGTTAATGCCCTCCTTTTTTTTTTTTTTAAATCATAATTGTACTAAAATTGAATCCTCATCTGAAACTTACTCTGACTGAGCCCAAGAGCATTTTTGTCAATTTGCTTAAAATAGTATTTTGCTAGCCTTTTGGATTTAGATTTTTAGGGATATTTGAATAGACACACAAATCAAAATTTTTTTGTATTTTGAAGTCTTTTCCTTTCTCAGCTTTAACTTTTGGCTAGTGGGAGAGGGACAAAAGAGAAGGAACAAACATACTTTTAATTTTAAGGAAGCTGTTGTTTCCAGTTAAATTTAACCTAGATTTCAGATTTTATTTTTTTTATGAATAGGCTCAGGCCAAGGTAAATTAGAGTTGAAGTGTCCCTTTGTGACTCTGAGAAAAGTTAGCAAGGCCTTGAATGGTTTAATGTTTTTAGGACTTTTAAACTGAGGTGATGCTTTCTTGGTTTGTTTTTTGTTTGTTTTTTTTGTTGTTGTTGTTTGTTTGTTTTGGGTTTTTTGTTTGTTTTTTGTTTTGGTTTGGGGTTTTTTTGGGGTTTTTTTGGTTTTTTTTATTCAACTTCACCCTCTTCTTCCGTTATAGCACCCCTAAGCTACAGTTTCAATTTTAGGATTCTCCACCTTTCTGTAAAGACAAAAACCTGACATTTTGAACGTTATGATAATTAAAAATCCAATTGCAGTTTTTTCCTATGAGTAGATGTGTTACTCTTGGAAATCAGTCTTAATTTCAGTTTAAATAATTGGAGTTGCTCCTTCTGCTGTCTATTTCAATGAATCTACTGTCTATTTCAAGTGTGGTGCTTTGTAGCCAACACCTCATGAAGCAAATTGAGAGATCCCGTTGGTGCTCGTTTCCTCAAGTTCTGACACAGCATTCCATTGCTCATCCCTGGCAAGCCAGGTGTTTTCCCTCTCCCTGTTCCAAGCTAGCTAAAAGCTCTATTAATGAGCCCTGCTAGCTTCTGTGCTAGAACTCTTGCTCCCCTCTCAGATAGGGGCATCCCATCAAGTGTCAGTAGACAAGATGTTGAATAGATTATCCCATGGTCAAGAAAATCTAAAATTTTTCTGATTACACCAGCCTCGAAGCTACTCATTCACCTGATGGGTCTGCCTATTTCTATCAATATTATTCCTTCTTACTAGAAGGATCGAGGAAATCATTGCCTGTGCTCCCAGTACTTCCACCAATTGTCCCAAGGCCCTAAAGCCTCTTTTGAGTGGCCTCAGACTTCTTGTAATTTCATCATTACCAGTTTGAACAACCAGTAGTGGATAGTAATCAGAGAGCCTTACTAAACTGGAGAGTTTTCCAGTAATGTCCCTTATCCAAGCCCCTGAGAGACAACAGACTTCTCTGTTAGTTGGGTCTGGTCATAGCTCTAAGTTTGAAATGGATATTTGCTTTAATTTTTCATTTAGGGAATGATAACAGGTCAATTTCTTCTATGTTTAATTTGGCTGAATTAGGCCCTTTTTTAGAATGATAAATTTAGATTTCAAGAGAGGACATCTTTGTAGGAAGGAACTATTAAATGTATGGACAATTATGGTCCTGCTCTTCCATAGTTACCCCACGCACACAGCAGAAGACCCTAATAGGGAATGAGTAGTGAATTTCTGGGTGAGCATCTTCTGGAGATTTAGTATTAAAACTGATTCTTAGTTATCTCTGAAGTGAAGCAAGTTGTTTTCAGGAAAATTCCAAAATTCGGGGATGCTGGGGTTTGGAGAGATAGCAGTTGTACTGCAGCACAGAAGCTTTTCATGACCCACAGCTCGTGTGGTTAATATCTGTTTTGCAGCAGGCTAGGGGCAGGAGTTGGGAGTTTTCATTTGAACTGGTGTTGGCTGAGTACACAGGATCTTGAAAAGGGTTTCAGACACTATATTCTCTCATATCTCTGACTTCAGGCAGTTGACAAAGTTTGCCTGTCACTGTAGAAGAGATGTCAAAACAATCCAGTAAGAGACTGAAATCCTAGAATAAGCTGGATTTTTAAATCTATTATTAAATGAGGTTTGTTATTAAAGTTACATGACAGAGACCCAAATAAAATGAGTTTAATAGGGATTATTTGAATGATTTTCTTCTTTGCTATATCTTTGACTGTTGCGACTCCTTGCAGTCCAGCAAAACTCAATTGTCATTACTATGTTTGATGTAATTTTATTCAGAATAATACACAGACTGTTGAAAAATATTTTATCCGTGTCTGTTCCTTGAACTGAGGCCAGAACATTGGGAGAAGTGGTTATTGTTCTTGCTTTGAAATTAGACAGCCTCTGATCTCCCAACCCAGAACATTAAGACTCCCAAATGTGGAAGGACACCTTGGTCTAAGCTGCAGCCATCAGGACCTCCAGCAATGAGATTGCCTCTTTTCCACCCAGCTGGAAAGAGAATTCAGAATGGGCCAGGTTCCTTCTCAGGTCTATTCCATAGCCTGAGGCAGCAGACAAAGTGCTGAAATGACAGGGACTTTAGCCAGAGGGCTTCAATCACCGATTAGCTCATTTTACATCAGCCATGTGGCTTTTACACAGAAGTCTGGAGCCAAGTATCTCCAAATTACCTGAAGTAAATTGCTTCATAGCTTGTTACTAAAATTCGAAAAAGCCAAAGTTTTTGGCTGCTGTATGACATTTAATTAAACTCCATGCATTTGACAACTTCTCTGCGTGATGTAGCTCATAGCAAATGCTTAGATGTAAGTTGATTTCAATTTATGGTAAGGGATAAAAATCCAAAAAATTGAAACTGTGTTGTTTTATTGCAAGAAAAAGGAGATTTTTTTGCTATATAAAAGATTGAAATCTTTTCCATCTGAAACCAACTTGCATTTTTTGCAGCTAGAGAATAAAAGAACAGAAATAGCTATGTTGTGATTCCAGGCATGACTCACACATTTGAACTCCTCACAAGTATCTCTCCAATCAGACATCTTCCACATCTTTGTTTCCCTCAGCAGACTTTAAGAAATAATTTCTTATTCATGATCCTAATAGCTACCTTCCTGCTGGACAAAACACTGAACAAAAAGACAATTTCCATCTCAGAGGGCAGATAGTCCCTGTAAGAAAAAAAAAAAAAATAGAGGAAAGAAAGAAACAAGTATTGCTTGCTTTTGGTCAGCAAATGAGCAAATGAAGCTGTAAAGCCAATGGCATACATCCCAGAAAATGTAATGGGTTAAGAAATATTTTTGAAGATGCTTGTAGGGAATTTCTGTTCCATGCTAGTTTTAACACAGAAGTCAGCATTAATATTTATGTGAGAACTTTTAAATTATGTGAGAGGCTGGCATTGTGAAGATGAGGCAAGTTAATGTGGTCTCCTGTATGTGTGGAAGATAATTGTGTGTGTGGGAAGGATATGGCAAGGAAAGCAGTGGTTGCAAATAGTGACTCAGAAGATGTTCCTAAACTTTGATGTTATAGAAAGGGAAGGCGTGTGGTGCCTCCAAGGAAATGGTTTATGCTAAGATATGCTCTTTTGCCTTGACTAATAGTCCAAAATTATTATTAAGTAATATTTTATGCAAAGGTAAAGTTCTATGTAACTTGTAATCTGAGGCATCTCACTCTTGTGAGCAATCCGTAGGAGGTTGAGTAGCTGATTAAGACTGGAGACTGTTGCAGTCTCTTCCCGGTCTTTAAATTTTCCTGTATATTTGGATTTCCATTTTCTGACAGGGGGAAAAACCATGCTTCATGAAATGCAAATTCTTTGTGCATGTGATTTAGAGTACTGTGAACTTCACAAATTAAAACATAAATTGCATCTCACAATTACAGTATTTTCTTATTTTCCTGTTGTTTGTCCTAAAACACAGGCTCACAAACACTATTAAATAAAATAAATTCAACTTCAAGTTACTTATGCAAGCTGAAACAAGTTCTCTAAAGAGGGTCACAGAGACACAAACTGTCAGAATTTCATGTCTTGCTGACTATCTCAAACCATTACTTCGAGCGTGAATGTATATTTGTCATTCACTGACAAGGCAGATAGCATCAAGTATATTTTTTCCAAAAAAACCCAAACAAACAAACAAACAAACAAAAACAAAACAGAAAGAAAATATGTTTATTGATGTGTCATAACTCCACATTAGGAACTTGCAAAGAACAGAGCATGTTGAGTTGTGCCACAGGTACGAAATATTAAATACAGACATCCACCTATGCTAATGGATTATATAGAGAGGGGATAACAAATCTGTGTTGCCAGTGGCTCTTGCAGAAATTTTGTTTTGAAAACAAAAATTTAGGAGAATAATAGTGTAATGTATTGATAGAGCAAGACTTTTTAGTTTTCTACTGGTCTAGCACAAACTTCAATGATATTTAAGAAATAGCATAATGGCTCTTTGCTCCTCTACTTCTCCTTGAATAGAGCAGGATTAGGGAGTGTTTAATTGAAAAAATCTTCTCCACTTTTCAGTTTACTTTTCAAGAGTCATGCATAAAATGTCATGGCAAAGAGAATGAGAGAATTATATAAGGACAGTTAGAAAAAGCAGTTTTATCTTTGGAAATATTAAAATTCTGTATTTCTTATTATACAAGTGCATGTATGCAGAAAAAGTATGAGACCTCATTTTGTATTTGACTTTTTAAAAATTGATTTATTTAAATTTTGATCCTGTACACAACAGGTAGAAATTAGAAATTTTTAACATGGGAGCGAGACAGCAAAAAAAAGAATGAAGTTCCTTAATTTCTGGAGACAAAAATACAGCTGAATATAGAAAAGATAAACTCTAAAAGTGTAATAGTAAGACAGACACTACCTTAAGGTAAGAAGATAAGCAAACATGGAAGCCCATTCTTATTGTGCCTTTATAAAGCACTTCTTTATGATTTTGAAAAAAAGTCCTTTAATATCTGAGGGTTTTTTTCATTTTTTAACAAGTAAAACACTTCTTGGATATTCAAGTGCCTTTGTAGTAAAATATCTAGAATATTTGGAACATGCTAAGTGTTTAATGCAGCTAATGTTCCTTACTAATTGGATACCAAATACTAAAGACCTCCAAATAATCAAATAACTTGTCCCCAAACAAAGAAAAGAAAAAACAAAACCCCTCTCAAACCAGCAATTCTTGTTGGTGTTAGCACAAGGTAGTGCTGCTTGCTCACAGCAAGTTTTATTTTGTGGTGGGGTTTTTTTGGTGGTTTTTCATTTCCTTTTCTTTTGGCTGTTTTTGGTTGGATGGTTGGTTGTTGTTTTACGTAGTTTTCTTGTGATCCTTTGCTGGGCAGGAATAGAAATAGCATCTCATTATAATGGAAGTTCCAGAGACTTTAGAAGGTCTTACACCGTGGATAAAAATATTTATGTTGGTTCCATAGACAAGTAAATCAAGGAGCATAAAAAGGAATTTGCATGCTAAAAGTTGCAAAGCAGGTCAATAATGGATTAAAACCCTCCTGTGTCCTCTACTGAACCCATTGTGAGAGATATTTTACTTAAAATTGGTCATTAAGCCATTAAAATAAAGACCTAAAGAAAGTACTCAGTTTTTTAACAGATTTTTTCCGTCTTCAGCTCAAGATGGGTCCATCTGCACAGTGTGTCCTATGTCAAATTGCTTTATTTTGGATGGATGATAATTAGTATGTTTTTCTTTCTTTGCCCTTCCTTCCTTTTGGATCAGTACAGCTTTTATTAATTCTAATTAACCTTGCACTAGGATGACAAGTGTAATGAGAATCTTGAATAACATTTAGTGATAACAGAAACACAAAAATGAACTTTTGCTTGCTTGCCAGATGGAGTTTTACCAGTGTCTTACTGCTCTGACTCACAAAACAAATA
>VYZP01019920.1:0-41826 GCA_013400635.1 Hypocryptadius cinnamomeus
AGCACTGCCAAGGCCACCACTAATCCATGTCTCCAAGTGACACTTCTGCATGGCCTTAAACCCCTCCTGGCTCCACCACAAATGGTCCTGAGGGATCCAAGCTGGAGAGGTGCAGGGTGAGCTGGATAACAGGAACTGCCTGGGATAGGCAGCAGTTGGGCTTTATCTGCTCTTTTAAACCTGTTCCAGTCATGGTGTTGAGTAGCAAAATCCATACAGAGAGGTTACTTAATAAATTAAAAATCAAAATGGATTGAATAAAAAAATTAAAAGGAATTCAAAGAAAAAGTAATTAGCCAACAAATGAAATAAAAATTAAAATATATAGAATTAAAATAAAAATGAAAATTTGATTAAATTAAAAGAGATTGAAGAAAGAGAAAATAACAAGAAAATAAAAGAAGCAGTTTGGTCTTCAATCCTAATTCCATGTTTAGCCCTTCCTATACCAGTCCTCCTTTCCCTCATCATGATCAACCTGCCAGAACACACCAAAACCCCCTGTGCTGGGTTTGGAAAAGGACTTTTCCCTCCTCATCTCAACAATGCCAAACAAACAGGGTCCATTTCCTCTTCTGCTCCTTGTCTTGGCACTGCCCCATCCCAATTTTCCCTCTTGGTGGGGCTGGTGGGTGCTGACGGGACCGTCCCCTCACACTTTGGGAGAGAAATATCCCTCTTGTGGCACTTTCCCTGAGTGGGATGAAGCCAGGATCCCACTAAATTCCACCTCTGGAAGGAATTTTTCCTCCTTCTTCCAAGGTGTTTGGGACAAACTGGGCACATCCAGCTTGGAGAGCAATCAGCCCTCGGCCGAGTTCAGGAGGTCCCGATTTTCCTGAGGGAAGTGCTTTAATCAAGATTAATTTTTTCCAGTTTTCAGTAATCGGAGCTCTTCCTGAGTTTTCCTCAACTCTGCTTTAGGACGAAATTATCGAATTTCCATGGCAATTAACGGAGGAAGGCTGAGCACAAGGATCGTTCTGTGGGAAGGGTGGCAGGGAACAAGTGACACTGGGCTGGGTGAGCTGTGGGGATGGTCTCTGTGGGATGTTTTCCCATAAAATCCTCCACCCTGGAACAGTTTTTACCTGAGGCACCGCTGACCCCCTGATGCTCACGAGCACCTGAATCCCGCTCTAAGGCGCCGTGATCTGGGGATAAGACTGAGAGGGATTAGCAGAAGAAGGAACTTTGACCTGGATTTAGGATTTAGCCGAATATCCCCCAAATCCCCTTTACCATAAAGCCACCTCGTGGCAAAGCCCTGGCACAAGTGACAGGCACGGGGATGGGACAAGCCCGGGGGCACATCCCGACCTCGGCCACATGGAAGGGACCACCCTGGGATCAGCTGATCCAACCTCGCTGCTCCCTCCATGAGAGAGAAGTGGGGGAAAAGGAAGGGAAGTGAGGAAAGGGAAATAGGGGGGAAAAGAAAGGGAATGGGGAAAGGGAAAGTGGGAAAAAGAAAGGAAGTGGGCAGAGAAAAGTGGAGAAAAAGAAACTGGGGAAAGGGAAATGGGGAGAAAGGAAGAAATCGGGGAAAGGGAAGCAACGGGAAAAGAAAGGAAATGAGGAAAGGGAAGCAGGGGAAAAGGAAGTAGGGAAAGGGAAGCAGAGGAAAATAAAGGAAATTGGGAAAGGGAAAAGTGGGGAAAGAAAAGAATTGAGATGGAAGCGAAGGTAAAAGAAAGGAAGTGCGAAAAGCAAAACGGGGAAAGGGAAATGAGGAAAAAGGAAAGCAAGAGCGGAAAGATGAAAGAAAATGGGGACTGCCCCTGCCCGGAGCAGCCGTGTCCTCCGCGGCAGATGGGATGGGATTTACAAGGCACGGCTGCATCCAGGGAACCCCCTCTGACTCGGCTCCGTGGCTCAGCTGAACCAAAATATTCCATGCTCAAGCCGAGGCAGCCGGAGGAGCCGGGCTTTCCAAAACACACATTTTCGTGGGATTTGGATTCTGCCGTGTCCCCCGAGCCGTGTCAGGGCTGCCCCAGCCTCACATCTCCCGGCACGGGAGGCAGGAGGAGCCTGTGCGCTCCCGCTCCGGCCGGGAGGCAGCAGCTGGAGAGGAGGGGAATTGCTGGGATGAGGCCACGGAGAGCGGCTTAAAGAGCCAAGGGGGAGGGCAAAGAGCAGGAAAACGCAGCTTCCAAGGATAGATCTTCGAGGGAAAAGCTCCGCAGCATCTGCTTAGGACATCGGGCATTTCCCTCGGAAAGCCATTCCTAAATAATCGCCCTCCTCTTTTAACGCGAGTTGCATTGAGCGTGATTTAAAACTCCAGAAAAGGGAGGCACCTGTGCACACAGCCCCAGCCCTTGATCATTCCTGCCGGCATCTCCCGGGATTGGCTTACCCCGAGTAATTCACTTACAGCTCACAAACGATAAATCCTGGAGCAGTTGCTTGAGGAATCCGGGCTAAGGAGCGATGGAAGTGAGTGATTGAATCCAAATGGCTCCACAGCCCAGCCTGCCGGACTCACTAAACACCAAAATTAACAATATTTCGGGGCATGATGAACTGCAGCCCTGGAAAACTGCTCCCCAAGTGCACCTTAAACACAGCAAGAGCTTTTTTCAGGGAGGTTTTTAGATAAATGTTAGAAGAAAAGAGAGGTTTCCATCATTTTTCTTCCATTTGGTGGAATTCCTGTAAGTCCTGTCCTTTTCTGCTGAGGTGGCTGGGGCAGGACGGTGGCACCAGAGTGAGCCTGGGGCTGCCCTGGGCACAAATCAGTTTGGCAGAGAAATACAGGGGGGAGTCTGCTGCAAAAAAAATCCTCTAAAAGGTGAATTCAGACACAGCCATAACTCTGAGATACTCTCAGCAGGCATCAGGCAGGACTTTGAGTCCCTGATGATCCTTGGATGATCCAAGGTGCCACCTCCACATCTCCTGGCCAGCAGGAAGGGTGGGAGCTGTTCCATGGCTGGGCTCCACTCAGCCAGGGTCACACTCCATGAGCTGCTGCTGTCGTGGATTTAGAGCAGAAAAGAGCAGGAAGCCACTAAATGCTGATATTTGTCCCTTATCATCAGACACTTGGGCTGGCTTTGGGATTTGTGTTTCTCTCCCAGCTGTGCCATCGAGCAGGCACATCCTCTGTTCAGCCTTCCCAGAAATAATCAGGGTTCAGGTCAGCAACAAGACAAGGATTTGGGGCTTTGCTTCAGAGGGAGATGAAGATTCAAGGATGAAAACTCAGTGACTGTGTTGGCTCTGCCTTGCAGGAAAATCCGTATTTGATTTGTTCATCCATGTCTATGCCCACATTTCAGTCATTCCAGGAGAATCTGTTCTCTCCACCTGGATGATTTCTTTGGGGACTGATGGTCTGCCAGGAGCTCAGTGCAGCCCCCAAAAGCACCGGAGGGCCACTAGCCCAGGTTGCTCCAAATTCTCCAGCCTGGCCTTGGACACTTCCAGAGATCCAGGGGCAGCCACAGCTTCTCTGGGCACCTGTGCCAGGGCCTGCCCGCCCTCCCAGGGAGGAAATCCTCCCCAGAATCCCATCTCACCCTGCCCTCTGGCCGTGGGAAGCCATTCCCTGTGTCCTTTCCTGTCTCTGGGTATCAGGTTCAGTCCTGATGTGGTGACATTTGTACTGACAGAGCCACAGAACAGCTCATGCCACTCTGGGGTATTTTCCTTATAAATAATCCAACATTATGGATGCCAACATCGATGCCAACATGAGGGATTTTCTCTCTGTAAGTCTCTGTCCTGTTCAGCTCCATTCCATGAGCCCCNAAATCATCCCCGCTGTTTATTTAGAAGCCATTTTTAATTACTCAGCAGGAATGAATGAAAGAACTGGAAAATGGAGAGAGACAGAGGGGTTTGCATTGAGTTACAGCTCGTGGAGAACAAGGGAGGGATGGTCAGGCTTTCAAGTCTGGGGAATTTTGGGGTGTAATTACGTCCTGTGGGTTTACTGACAATCAGACAAAATTCAACTGCAAATGTATTGCAAAGAGCAGAGGGATCTCTTGGAAGGCTCAATGCAGCATCCTCTGGAACATCAGCAGGAATTTCCCCAGGGAAAGGGTGGCCAGGCATTGCAAGGGACTGCCCAGGGACGTGGTGGAGGTGTCCAAGGAAGGAGTGGACGTGGCAACCTCCTGGTCAGCAGCCACTGGGCTGCTGATTCGCCCAAACTGCTTCCCAAACTTCAGCTCCAGAGCGATCCTGGCACCCCTGGCTGGGATTTCTCACAGGGCCACTCACAGAAGGCCCATCCTGCCAATGAGTGCTGATTCTTCCCAGAGTTTTTCTTCCCTTAAAAGCCAATATTAGCCTGCCTGAGAAAGAACGGAGTGTTCATTTATTGGGACAAGATGATTTTCAAGCTGATTTACATTAATTTTGGAAGTAGGAATTTTTCTTTGTTCCTGTTTCTTTCCAGGAAAAACTGAAGTCATAGGAGAGCAAGCCATGCCTTGCCTGGTTTTGATCATTTGGAGGACTTAGAAGCAAACTCCTCAAAGTAAATATTTCCTAGGAAGATCATTAAGGGTGCGACCAACATGTAGGGAACAGCAACAGGAAAATACTGCTTTAAACCTAATCCCAGCCCATGCTGCATTCATTAGTGAATGACATTGTAGCTGGAACAGGAAAAAATAAAAAGTCATGGAGCAGAATGATATTCCAATTGTTAAATGCTTCTGGATCACTCCAATTATCTCCCCTCAAATGGCAATTGTTCTCCATGTGTTTAGCAAGGCAAAAGTTCTCACAGACACCAGTTCAGGTGGGCACAGAAGGCAGGAATGGTGGTGCTCTGCTGATCAGCAGCCTGGGAGCTGTTATCAGTGAGATATCCAACATGGGGACCTGGGAAATTACTTGGGAGAGAATGCTTTGCTCCCTGTGACACTAAGGAGAAATAATAATTTTCATAGAATCATGGAATCATAGGAGGGTTTGGGTTGGAAGGGACCTCAAAGATCATCTCATTCCAAACCTTCCACTGTCCCAGGTTGCTCCAAGCCCCATCCGACCTGACCTTGGACACTCCCAGGGGCAGCCACAGCTTCTCTGGGCCCCCTGTGCCAGGGCCTCCCCACCTCACAGGGAAGGATTCCTTTCCAATATCCCATCTAACCCTGAACCTTGTCAGTGTGAAGCCATCCCCCTGTCCTGTCATTCCTTGCCCTTGTTGGAAAAGGCAGGAGAAAACTACCAGGATAAAAGTATCAGGATAAAACTACCAGGAGAAAACTACCAGGATGAAAGACCCAAAAAAACACTATCAGGATAAAACTGTCAGGAGAAAACTGACAGGAGAAAACTGCCAGGAGAAAACTACGAGGATAAAAGTACCAGCTGGAACAGCCCAGCCTGGGAGCTGCTCCCTGTGCCCAGAGCTCCTGGAGATCCATGGCTGGAGGAGGTGGCTGAGCAGGCAGGGGGCACCCATGGGTGCTATCTCTGCTGCCCAGGACACCCTCCTGGAAGCCTGACAGCTCCTGCTTGCTAAAACCCAGCTTTATTATTAGCAAAAGAAAAAAAAACCCAAAAAAACAACAACAACAAAAAAAAAGCACGCTGGGGGAGCTGCGAGCAGGCAGATAAGGAGCAGCTGCTCCCCTTCCTGCCTGGCCCCCCCGGGCTTTATCTGGCCAGGCCACGCTGCCTGGCCCCTCCAGGGCAGGGACATGGCTTTGGGGACAGGGTTTCAGGGGCTGGAGAGTGTTCAGAGAAGGGAACGGAGCTGGGAAGGGGCTGGAGCAGCCTGGAGAAAAGGAGGCTCAGGGGGGACCTTGTGGCTCTGCACAACTCCTGACAGGAGGGGACAGCCCCTGGGGCTCTGCTCCCAGGGAACAGGGACAGGAGGAGACAGGGAACAGCCTCAAGTTGCACCAGAGGAGGTTCAGGTTGTTCATTGGGAAGAATTTCATCCCTGGAAGAGTGGTCAGGCACTGGAAGGGGCTGCCCAGGGAAGTGATGGAGTCTCCACCCTGGAAGTGTTCAAAAATCAAGATGTGGCCCTTGGTGATGGGGTTTAGTGGTGGGATTGATTGAAGGCTGGACTTGATGTTCTCAGAGGTCTTTCCTGACCTTAATGATTCTATGATTTTTAATTACCTGATCAAACACCAGGTAATCACCTTGCCCCTTGTAAACTACCTTTTTAATCAGGATTTCTAACTGATGAAAAATCCTTTTTGGTAATCATATAACTTTCTCTCTGCTTTGCACTGTGGGTACAATTCAAAATGAAGGAGTTAAAGAAGCTCCATGAGAGTTTCCAGCCAAAAATTAATGCCAGATCCTACAGTTTTACAAGAATTTTTTCATACAAATACACCCAAGCACGATTATATTGGACATGGACATCAGAAATTTGGGAGTCTCAGGATATTTCAGAATTACCACACCTCTGAGTACTGCCCTAGGTTTTCAAGGGTATTAAATTAAACTTTCCCTGGACATGAGCAAACACATCCATGAAGTTATTAAAGAAGAAGCAGGGAAAATTAAGGAAGAACAAATATTAATAGAGAACAAATATTAAGGAAGAACAAATATTAATTTCTCAATCAGTGACTTTGCTTTACTTTGCCACAAGATGGAGCCTTGAGATTAAATCATTTGTTTGAGGTTTGATGGGTATTTAAGAAAATTCAGCCCCATTTGAAGATGGAGGTTGGATTTGCTCAGATGATTATCTGTGTTTTTTTAATGAATCATGGCTTTCATCATCTCTAATTAGTCAGATATGAGGAAGTATGAAGACTCTGTCAAAATAAGTGCCACTGGCATAACTCAGAGGAGGAAGATATTGAACAATGCAGCTTTTCTTCTGTAATAAGAATTCATGCTCCAAACCAGGTGATATTACTGGGAGGGAGGAGATGGAGAAAAAAGGGCACTTTGTGGGGAAGCTGAGGCATGAATGGGGACAAAAGAAGAGTATTTGGGAAGCCATAGCCTCTTTTCTTCTTATTCACCTCCTGGTTCATGTTTACTTCCCCAAAATCCCCTAATTATGTGTCCCACAGTTATTTCTGAGGTGCAGTGGGTAATGATCCATGTAAATGTTGTGCTGAGTTCTAGGATTTGATATCAGCAGCTGAATTTGAGTCACCCCTCTCAGCAAGATCCTCCTCCCTGCCCCTCGCCAACAAGCATTTCCCCAAAATATAAAGCCTGAGTGCACAAATTTCATCTCTCTTTTGATTTCACTTCTCTTTGGCCTTTTTGTTTCACACAGTACTTTCCTGGTGGGTAGTTTTCATTTTCTAGTTGAAATTATTCTAGAAAAACTGGGAAAAGAAGTGAGGTTTGGATTTTTTGATGAGGGCATTTGAGCTCTAGAGAATTCTCCTCTAGAGAATTCTCTGAAAGGGGGTTTACAAGAAAAAAACCACAAATGTGTGTATTTAGGCATCATTCCTGCAAGAAGACTTCATGGCATCTCCATGCCTCTGTCCTTCTGTCTCCTCTGGGTCATGGATCTCACAGGAATGGTCCTGCTCATGGATCAAGAGTGTCCCTGCAGAATTTCACCCCTGGCATCACATAAAATTAAATATTAGGAGGAAATTGTTCCCTGGGAAGGTGCTGAGGCCCTGGCACAGGTTCCCAGAGTAGCTGTGGCTGCCCCTGGATCCCTGGAAGTGTCCAAGGCCAGGCTGGACAGGGCTTGGAGCAACCTGGGCTAGTGGAAAGTGTCCCTGCCCAAGTGGGATGAGATGTTCTGTAAGGTCCCCTTGAATCCAAACCAGTCTGGGATTATTTTTTGCTCAGAGGGGAGCAGCAAAGGCTTGAAATCCAGTGTGAGCAGAGAGGAGGGGTTGGATCAGCACATCCATTGCCAGGGTCAGCCTGACCTGGGTGTCAGCACTCTGAGCTTCCAGCCCTCCGGAGCTGCCACATCCTTCCAGCAGCCCGACTGCTGCTGCCTTCCTGGCCAGGATTTTATGTGGAATATTCCCCAGTCCCTGCTCATCCCCAGCCAAGAGCACAAGTCCAGGAGCCTGTGGAGGCTGGGAAGCACATGGACAGGCAGGATCGGGCAGGCTTCCTGCAGTCTCTCCAGCCCTCGGCAGCTCCAGGGCTGAGCAATCCCTCTCTTGGGAACCCCACCCTTGGAGAGGTCTTTGCCTTTTCCAGATAAAAGGCCAACACCCTTTCGTGTGCTTTCTTGTACCAGCTCCTTAAAAAAAAAAAAAAATTGTAAATTGTGACTCTGCTGTGCCCAAACCTTCACTTCCAGGCAGGGCAAAGGATTTTGCTCCTTTTTTCTGTTTTCTAAGTGAAAATGTCAGTGTTCCTCAGAGAGACAGGAATGCAAGGAGACAGGGATGTGCTCAGCTTGAGGATACAATTCCTGAGAGTAAACAGAGCTGTAGAATTGCCCTCAGACCAGGGCTCCCACATGGCTGCAGTGACTTGCCCAGAATGGATCCCTGAATCATGGAATGGTTGCTCAAAACCCCACCCAACCTGACCTTGGACATTTCCAGGGATGGGGCAGCCACAGCTTCTCTGGTACCCTGTGCCAGGGCCTCCCCACCCTCACAGGGAAGAATTCTTTCCCAATATCCCATCTAAGGGAAGCCATTCCCTGTGTCCTGTCCCTCCATCTCTTGTCCCAAGTCCCTCTCCTGGAACCCCTTTAGGCACTGGAAGGGGCTCTGAGCTCTCCAGAGTTCTCTGAAGAGTAGAATGCTTTTAAGGAACACTGGATTTTAAATTATGGCAATATTTCCTTCTGGCTTTTCCCAGCACTGCTCTGCATCACTTTCCCTCTCATGCCAGTTGCTTTCCTGGTCTCCCCAGCTCCATCTCGTGCTTTCCTATCTCATTGCCCAGACTAATTAAAACCCAGGGAGACACTTCATTATGAAAGAACAGTGTAGTGGAAAGACCAATTTTAATGTGTCCATGATGGAAACCAGGACTGGGGATGCACCTTGGCATCCAGAGCACGAATTGAACAGTAACTGCCTCAGCTGAGATTAATTTTCAATAAGTCTTGAAAGGAACCAGATCCAGCTGTGCTAATTAAGGTGAAAAAGCAGCTCATCCAAGAAACTGAAGCAGGCAATTGCAAGGATATGTCTTCTACACTGTGTATTTATTATTCTCTATTGGAATGCAGCATAAGAGTGGAAGAATTTCTAATGCTGTATCAATTTCAGTGGCATCTTTTCCTATCAGAAAACACCACACAATTCTGCTGAATGCAAGCAGGTGAATTTTAGGAGAATGGTTAAATTTGGGTTCAAGGTGGCATCATCTCCAGGCCTCCAGTGTGACACCGAGTAAGGGGGGCACAGGAGGGGAGGTCACATCCTTCACTAATGGGAATATCCACTTGGGAAGAAGGAGGAGAAAATAGCCCAGAAATAAGGTCACTGTTCCCCTGGAAGCCCCAGGGGACACTCAAGCAGTGCTGAGACTGAACTAATTTTCCTGCTGAGCCTGACAAGGATCCCACTTCACAAAGCAGTAGTGGAAGCAGCTCTAGTTTCTTTGGAAATATCAGAAATCCCAAGAGGAGAGTCTGTAAAGCATCTCTAGGGAAAATGATCCTGTGGGAATTCCCAACACAAGGATTCAGAGATTATTGTCACATGGGCCATTCAAGGTTATCAAACCTAGGCCATAATTTGGTTTTGGTTTATCCAAGCGTTACCAGGACATGAAACATTGCACCAGAACTGCCCAGAACTGTATTTCTGTGGGATGCAATCCTTGGAGAAGTGGAAGTAAACACTTCCTCCTGTCTCTTGGCAAGGTTCTTCCTTTGGGATGACTGTGTTGCCACCTCAAAGAAACAGCTCCGAGCATGGACACAATGGACACTTAGAAAGAGATGGCAAATTGTAAATAAATTTCTAAATTGCAGAAAACAGGGATTTGTTTACTTGGCCAAAAGGCCACATTGATGGGAGCCCTTTATCCTCAGTTGAGTGGTAGGGGAACAGCCAGGGGTTAGAAATGGGGCAGTTGGAACATGATTTCCTCCACTACATTAGAGACTGGAAGGTTCTTAAGGAATGGAAATGGTGTCAGAGAGCAGAGCCCCCACTGCCCCTCTTCAGGGCTGGCACTGGAGCAGCCATCCTGCCTCTGTGTCCTAAAGCTGTTCCTACTCATCCCCAAAGCTGTGCCCAAGAGCTGTATCCTCCCAGCATGCCAACACAGGGCTGTGGGTGTGAATATTCCCATCAGTCCATAATACAGTTGATTTTTAATTTTTAAATATTAATTATATGGAGCAGAGACTCAGAACATTTTATTTAACCACTGTTCCCTGAAGAAGTAGTGGCCAAAAGGTGAAAATGGCCTCAAACTGTGGTTTGGGAGACACAGGTTGGACCTCAAGGAAAATAAAAACAGTAGGAAGGGAGTGTAGTGCTGGAGTAGGTTACCCAGGGAAGTTGGGGACTCTCCATCCTTGGTGTTTTCCAAGATTCAGCTGCACAAAACCAAATCCAATGTTGGTGATAGTTTTGCTTTGAGTGGGAGGTTGGGCTAAAAACCAAAATAATTCTCTTCCAACAAACATTCCCATGTTTCTGTGATCTTAAATTCAGGCCAATGCATGTCTTTCATGTTAACTTGGGGAGATTTCAATATGCCCCAAATTGCTTTCCTTAAACATTCTTTTGAACTGGGAGCTTTCATACTAAAATGCAATAGAAGAAAGCCACTGATTTTTGGGGGATTTCTTAATTCCAATCCTTCAAAACACAAATGTTGTTCACTCTGCTGTCTGCTGGAGAGTCAACACGTTCAAATGCAGCAGCACAGGTCCCATCAAAGCCTTGTAACATCACCAGGTGTCTCCTCACTATGAAGAGATTTTTTGGAACAGGAAAAGAAAGAACCACAAGTTATTTCCCATATCATGCTGTGATATCTGTGCTACAAACAAAAACACCTCCTGCACTGAAACCTGTGCTCTGTAAAAATGGTGTGGGCAGTAGATTCGCTTTTGCTTCAAATCAAAAGGCATCTTCTCCAAAGTAGGACATAAAAACTTAACGAGTTTCTTAAGATCTGTTTCAACAGACTTTTTCATACACAGGGTAACCGTGGTTTTTTGAGGCCGTGCCTGTGCGTGTGTGTGACCACGTTTGTTCCTGCCTGCGCTGCACAGAGGAAACTCGTGGCTCACATCAGAGGCTTCCTGCTCTCTGCGTGGAGAAGAGGAAGCACAGGCCAGGCTTGGCAGTGTCACCCTCCAGCTGGCACCATCCCCAGCAGCAGGCACCACACTCTGCTGAGGCTTTGCCTCTCAGAGCTGGCAGACCTTGGCTCACAGATAAACATCAGCACAGGAGACCACTGCCACTTCTGCTGCTCAACAGAAAACCTGCACAACTTCACAAAAGCCCCATAAATCTCTTTAACTGACAAGATCTGTACTCCGGCTCTGTTAGCACAGGTGTTCTGTGGGATTGCTATTTTTGACAGGCTTTGCACAGATGAAAAGGGACACCTGTATTCTAAAAAAAAGCACCCACAGGAGCAGATGAGGGTGAAGGCAGGTTCATTTTCCATCAGTAATTTTTATTTTTAAAGTTTGTATTATTTCTTCTGTTAAAAGCTGGCTACAAAAATTGGAAACGTGCTCTTACTCACAGTTCAGGCCTGATTTCTGTTAGTGTTAATGAAATTTGTAGAAAAGGTGTCTATGTAATTGAGTTATGCCTTTTTTAAACCCTGGATATTCCCAATTCCAGTTTGGATCCAGCTCTGGACAATGCACAGAGCTCTGCTAAAGCCCTTGAAAGATTCACCTGTGACTTTTCACCCTTGCTCCAAAACCTTCTACAGTCTCTTAGAGGTGCCTAATTACAGCATCTTGTACATAAGAAAATCCTCCAGCTGGAATGTGGTGTGGCCATAAATCCTTTATTAATGTCATATGGACAGATGGAGCTGCTCCATATGCAGGTGCTATGCATGGAACACACAGAGATGTAAACAGACCAAGGCAGGGCTCACATTTCTTCAGTTGTTTCCAGAGCTGCACCTTTGGGTGACAGAGCTGGGGCAGGAGCTGGAGCTCCAGGAATGGCTGAGGGAGCTGGGGGAGCTCAGCCTGGAGAAAGGGAGGCTGAGGGGGGACCTTCTGGCTCTCCATAACTCCCTGACAGGAGGGGGCAGCCAGGTGAAAGTTGTGCTCTTCTCCCAAGGAACAAGGGATAGGACAAGAGGAAACAGCCTCAAGCTGTGCCAGGTTGGACATCAGGAGGAATTTCTTAATGGAAAGGGTGGTGAAGCTTTGGAAGGGGCTGCCCAGAGAGGTGGTGGAGTCCCCATCTCTGGAGATCTTCAGAGAAATGACTGCACGTGGCACTCAGTGCTATTGTTTATTTGACATGATGGTGTTTGGTCAAAGGTTGGACTTGATGATCTTGGAGGTCTTCCCAACCTTAATGATTCTGTGACTCACTGGAAGACTAATGAATGTTAAATTGATGATATGAGCTCCCAGCAATCCTTCCTGAGTCCAGGAGCACCAGCTCTGTGGGTACTGCTTCCATTAAAGTAGGAAAGAGCTGTCCCTGTGTGCATGGCCCTATCGACAGGCACAGAGCAAACCCACAGGGAACGAGTCAAACGAGCTTCACCACCCACTGCAGAGCTCTGCCAGGGCACTGGGGGCCTCTGCCAGCACAGCCCCGTGCATCTGGGAACGTCCTCACCCGGCCCGGGCAGGGACAGCTTCGAGTTTTGGACAGCACAGCCAAACGAGACATTCCCATGTCCACACTCATGGTAAACTGAGCTCAAACATGACTTGGTCACAGCAGGATCAAACCTGGCTTGTTTGAGAAGAGGCTGCCCCTTGCAGCAACACCTGCATGTGTAGGTGTGGGCTCTCCTGATGCGCAGCATTCCAGCAGGACAGCAGAGCCACTAAAGTTCCTGCTCGAGCAGGGATCAGCACACAGGGAGAATGCTGAGGATGAAGGGGTGGCTTTTCTTCAGCACTTTTCCATTTAGGGTGTCCAAAAACTAACAGCCCCCGTTCAAACAAAAACAAACCCAGCCTGGGGCTCCTCCCCTACAGCAGCCCCTGGAAGAGCTCGGCCTCTGCCAGCCCACCTGGCCAGTGGGAGAACTCTTGGAGTGGGTTGGAGGGAAAGCGTGCCTGAAAGGAAAGAGGGGGAATCCCAGATGCCACCCCTCAGTGCCAAGGCAAACACGAATCTCTGTCCAAAAATGTCTATTTGGCCAGTTCAGTAGAAGACACTCTGAGCTTTTAGCCATTGTTGGGTTTCCTCCAGCAGCAGAGTGTGGCAATGCTGTTACAGACCTGCCAGGACTCCGGGTTCCTGACAGATCTCTGCTTGCCTCACTGCAGTTACACCACAGGCACATTTGGCCCTTCCATCCTTTGGGGCTGCTGATCACCCTGGGCGTGCTGCTCGCTTGGCAGATGTTCCAGAGGACTGGAATTTCTTGTGGAATTCTGCTCTGTGAGGCAATGGCTATGTGGGCAGTGAGGTCTCTTCAACACTGACCTGACCACATCAACAAGATCTCTGTGTCCTTCAGGCTCCCTCTTCTCATTCCTCCCACAGCTGGACTCTGCAGAGAAAAGGGACTCCCAACTTCTCCCTGAATGGAAATAGGCAACTTTCCATGCAGCCAACATTCCTGTTGTAGTGTTTTGTAACAAGGCATCAGTAGAAGTGAGTAATGTGTGTTTTCCTTGCCACAGATCCTAATCTAACACTGCTGCAGTGGAGAGAAGCCTGCCAGGCAGTAGGGGAAGGCAGTGGAGCAAACAACATTTCCTCTCCAGACAAACAGATCCTCACTCAAGGGCCCAAATTTAGTGGGAAAAACTTCCCTCCACAAAAGTTTAAACTGGCAGCTCTGAGTTTTGCAGTTTTGGATGGATTCAGTATCAACAGCCTTAGGAACAGGTATAAAGGTGAAAGAGGTCCCAGGTCACTGATTAGGGAAGGAATGAAGATGGAATATCAGAGCAGGAGAGTGAGGAAAAACAGGAGGAGCTGTTGAGGGAGGAATGCTTTGCAAGAGAGTTGGGAAAGGACTGGAGGTAAAAATAAGAACTTCAGACAACTGAATAAATATAAAATGTCAAACTGGGAGAAGGTCTTTTGGAAAGGAGAGAGTTTGTAGTTTCTCTTTAATTTTTAACAGCCCTGCATGACATACTTGTTTACTTTAATGGCATTTCTGTCAGTATTACACTGCTCATAAAAAACCCAACTGCTGGATATAGTGTGTATTTAAAACTGTTAATTATTACTTGTATCAATTGCTGTTTCTTTACACCTTGAGTCCAGGTTGGAGCTCTGAGAGTCATTGTCCCTGTGAGCTCTGCAGTACCAGTAAGGTGTGAGGCTCAGCTGAGTGAATTTACACTTCAGTGCTGAACTCTGTGCACGGATTGAGGTCTAACAAAACATTATTCAGGTTTAAGGAGCTGTGAGTGACCACTGAAATGCAGAACATGTGCTCACATATCCTGCCAGCCTGCAGCATCCTCCTCCTCCCACCTCTGTTTGAGCCAGGACAAGAGACACAAGTCAGAATTATGCACATACAGAGCACCTTCTACTTCAAAGTGTGAGAATACTTCAAAAACTAGGATAAATAGAACATCCCATTGTTCCCAGAAAGTAAGGAAGGGTTCTCCTGGCATAAAAAAAGAAAAAAAGAGGAGATAGAATAAATGTGAACACATCTTATGGCTGGAGTTTTTAAAAGTGTATTAGAAGAGCTAAAAAACCTCCTACACGTTAAAAATTAATTCAGGATTGCTCAAAAAGGAGCTTCCAGTGGGATTATCTGCTGAGTCACTGCCTGGTGCAATACAAGGCACAACCTCACCTTCCAAAGCCTGGTCTTTAATATTCTTAGACTGTCTGGGCTCCTTATGTCATCACTGCTGCTAAAAGGGAGGTGTTGGGGTTTAGTGGCACTTCTAAGAAACACAGGTCTCTTCTCTGGGAGCAAAGGTAACAGCAGCACAGCCACCACAGCATTCCAGTTCTCCTTTTCTCTGGCCAAATTTCTCTGGCCAAATTTCTCCAGTCTCTAAAACAACTTGCTCCATGTATTTGTTATTTTTTTAAAGGAGTGTTGCTTTAACTTTACAGATACCAGAAGGATTGAAAAGATAATGAAGCATCAGGGGATAATCTCTTCCCTGCCAAGGTGATAAAGACAACCTCAGAATAAATGTCAGGAAATTAACCCCAGGATATTGTAATAGTAAAGAAAAGCAGAAATGATGCAGAATTCAAAAGAAGAAGTGATATGACTTTAGATGGCTTGGGATTTCCAGGCCTAACTGCAATCAATATATGGCAAAAGTCTGAAAGAAAACTGGGCCAGGACTAAGGTGAAAAAGCATTTTAGGGATGAAGTGGGGGAGTCACGCATGGAGTTCTCTAGTATTTATTCAGTCAAACAACCTGATGATTTCTAGAAGGGAAAAAAATAAAATCTGAGTATTCTTATGTCTTCTCAACCTGGTGTTCTACAAAACATACTCAGATTGTTGTAGGAGGAGATGTGTGTGGAAGGAGTTGCTGCTGACTGAACTGAGAGTATCAGCCGTGTAAAACTGTTTGATAATGCTGGAATTACTTTCTCCCAGACACTGCACATTTTAAATAAGTTTTGAACACATTAAGATAAATTATTGTCACATACACTACAGAAATGCACATTAAAAAAAATCCACAACAAATCACATGAAAGTTCCAGTTTTGCAAATTTGAGTGCAGATAAACGTAAAAAACCCCTTCTATTCTTTTTTTTTTTTTTTTTTTCTCTAAGCACAATATTTCCCGCTGTGTCCACCACAGATAACAGAACATGGACAGTGAGGCAGCTGGGATGTACAGACACCGGCCTTGGTAAAAAGTAGGAGGTCTATTTCTGCTCTATTCTAGTTTTATTTCTGCCTTCTTTTTCAAATAAAGGTGTTGGGTAATTGGAAGATAAAGTCAATTTGTTTAAGCATGAAGTAATTACATTAGATTAAGATACTAAAAATTATTCACAGCATTTATCAACTGCCAGTTTGGAGAGTACAGATATTGCATTGGCCATACAGGAAATTTCTTATTCTGTCCTAAATCTGTGTTCCAGGGACTTTGAGAGTAGAGCTTGACTTATTCCCAACATGCTAAAGCTAGGAAATATGAAAATTGATTTTTCACTGGTTTCTTGGTAAAATGAGGTTAAAGTGCTTTCTGTTACTAGACCAAGTCAGGCTAAATAGACATAAAACAGTTTGTTCTTCCCTGACTGAAGTCAAAGTCAAAACTCTTATGAACATGAAAGGCAGCAATATCAAACCTATGATCTTGAAAGGAAACACAGTGTATTCCATCTGTGGAATAACAGGAACATGCTTTGAATGCTGGAATATACACTGCATGTTGTTTACACTTAGAAGAATTACTTATTGCAATATTTGCATAAGTGTTCAGCTCTGTTTAATTACAGCTGTCTGTGAGGGAGGGTTCCATGGTGTGGGTACCAGATTCAAACCAGATTTCTTTGTAGAGCTGTAAAGTCAAATTTTAGAGAGACGGACATAGATTTCCATCCATGTGAAGGAGCAGATTGTTTCAGACAGTCTAATGCATGAAGTGTTTCATTCTCCCTTCTGAGGCACTTCTGGAGGGCTGTACCCAGGTCTGGGTTTCTTGAGGACAAAAAAGACAAGGAGCTGCTGGAGACGGTCCAGCAGAGGCCGCAAAGAGGGTGAGGGGTCTGGAGCATCTCTCTGATGAGGAGGGACTGTGGGAGCTGGGCTTGGTTAGTGTGGAGAAGGGAAGACTGCGAGGGATCTCATCAATCCATACCAATACCCCCAAGGGGTGCCCGAGGATGCTGCCAGGCTCTGCTCAGTGGTGCCAGTGACAGGACAAGGAGCAAGAGCCATTAACTAAACCAGAAGAAGTTCCACCTCAACATGAGGAAGAAATTCTTTGCATGGCGGGGGCAGAGCCCTGGGACAGGTGCCCAGGGAGCGGATGAGGGAGCTGAGGGGGCTCAGCCTGGAGCAAAGGAGGCTCAGGGGAGATCTTCTGGCTCTGCACAACTCCTCACAGGAGGGAATAGCCAGGGGTGGTCTGGCTCTGCTCCTAGGGAACAGGAACAGGAGAGGGAACGGCCTCAGGCTGAGCCAGGGGAGATTCAGGTTGGAGAGCAGCAGGAATTTCTCCATGGAAAGGGCGGTCAGGCCTTGGAATGGGCTGCCCAGGGAGGTGGTGGATTCCTCATCCCTGGGGGGTCCAAGGAAGGACTGGAGGTGGCACTCAGTGCTCTGAGCTGGGGACAAGGTGGGGATCGGTCACAGGCTGCACTCTGTGGTCTCGGAAGCCTTTCCCAGCCTCCCTAATCCCGACTCTCCATGTCCGGACCCGCTCCCGGCGCCTGAGGGGAGCTGCAAGGGAATGGAGCCGAGTGAGGGCACGGCCGACAGGGGGCGCTCCCGGCAGTGCCCGCGGGCGGGGCTGGGGCGTGGCCATTGCAGACCCCGCCCCGCCCTCCCCGCTGTCCCCGCTGCCGCTCCGGGACGCGGCAGCAGTGCTGGCGCCATGGTGAAGATCGCCTTCAACTCGCCCTTCGCCCTCAAGGATGAGCCCAAAAAGGAGGCGGCCGAGGCGCTTGTGGCCGACAAGGTGCGGGCACAGGGGTGTCCCGGCCGGCGGCGGCGGCGGGAGGAGCGGGGCGGTGTAAGGGGGGGCGCGAGGAGACGGAGCCGCCGCCATTTTCTCGCGGCCGGGGGAGGCAGCGGCGGCCGCGGGGCTCTCGCTCGTGTGGCGGCCGCCCCGCCGCGCTCTGCCCGCGGCTGAGGGACGGACTCCCCTCAGCCTTGAGGGACCGCGGGGCCCTGGTGCCGCGGTGCTGTCCCGCTCCGCAGCCCTGTTGCGGTGCGATGTCCCGTGACACCCCCGGGCCAGCGCCGGCACCGGGTGTTTATGTCGGGCTGGGCCCGTGCCAGCGCCGCGTTTCCTGACGGCGCTTTAAAGCTCCCAGCTCGGCCCTGGGCCGGCCGGGGAAGCACAGGGAGAGCCCCCCCGGCGCGGGCAGCGCTCGGCCGGCGCCTCCCAGGCAAACAAAGCGGGCTGAGGCTCGTCCTCCGCTCCCGGCGGCGCTCGGAGCCTCCCGGCAGCTGCGGTGAGGCGTCGGTGTCGCACTTAAATTAAGAAACCTGCCATAAAGGGTTTTAAATAGAAACCCAGGCGAGCACCCTGTGGTTGGCTTTTCCTTCCCAGCGAGCTGCGCGTCGCTGGCTTGAGTGGAACTTTCCCAGTTTGTGGGAAATTTGTTTTGAAGGTCGTCCTGCGTTTTTAGGGAGATGGAGAGGCTCAGACTGTAGGTAAATACATCAGTGGCTCTAGACGGGGAAGGTGGCATGAGTTTATTTGCAATAGGAGAGTAAGAAAATTTTAGAAACAACAAAACTTGTGGAGTTGGACTGTAGTTCTATTTTTTCCTTTTTTTTTTTCTTCCCTTCTAAGCTGTAATCAGGAAAGCAGCTTCCCTACCAGCCTACACAGCCTCACCTGAAATAGCCTTCCTTTGGAAGGAGAAGGGATGCAGAGTGAGTTTCTTGCTCAGTGCCCTCTTCTGAGCTGTCAGTTTGATGCGTGCACATTTAATACAGTAGCACTCAATTACAGGATCAAAAGGAGAGAAAGTGGGAGAACAAGGTAGATAAAGTACTTAAAATTTGCAGATGTCATTAGCCTGGCCAGTTTCTTGAGGATGAACTCCTCAGCTATTCCTGAGGCAGCTGGTTATATGTATATTTACTAGCCCTGTACTGTGGAAGTTCTGACTGGAGTAGTTCTAATAAACACACCCCTTTTTTCTGTTCCCATGAGAGCTGCTCCTCTCAATTTGGAATATTCTGTGTGTTTGCACACACGTACGTGGGATTTTAACAACTCTTCACTCTTACTTCAGGGCTTGGAGTTGCATATAAACATCAAGTTCATAATTTTACTCCAAGACAAACTTGTTGGAGTGGTTGCTAATGTCTTCTTTAGCTGGAATATTTGTGCAGAGCAAACAAGCTTAAAGGTTAATGTTGGCTGAAACAGCACAATAAAAGTACCCTGGAATATCTGCAGAAAACCCTTGAGCTTGCAGAATATTCTCCCTGCAGGTTCTTTGGGGCTGTCAGCAGTGTTAAAACAAGTGATTTTTCTTCTTGTCTCTTATCCCTCGTTCGCTTTGCTTGTTACAGCTTAGAGCTGCGTTTTCTTTGTAGGTTTTTTGACGACTTTTACCTGTTACTTTTGTGTAGAGGTTTTGTAACCTGCTCGAGCAAAATTTTGCTATTGTGTTCTCTTAGCAGCTCTGTCAACTCTTCCCTCTCAGGTTCAGCTGCCCACATTGCTGCTTAATATGCTCAAGTACCTTTGCTTTGTTTGAAATAGGTGTAGTGCAAGTGTAGCTAATTAGATGTCGACATCACCCCTGCGCTGGGATGGCTGCAGTGCCAAAACTGGTGCAGACTGGCGTGTTCAAGTAGGGACAGGCTGGATGAGTAAGGTGCTTCAAGGTGGAGGTGAGGGTGGGAGAACGTGGACAGAACAGAACTAATCTCCATCTTACAGCTGCTTAACCCTGAAAAGAGATTTTCACACAGTGCCACAGAAATGTGGCATCATTCTGACTTGAAACCAGGGTTTGGCTTTGGTTTTGTAGTTGGCTTCTTTTTTAACAAATGCTTCACATGCCAATTGTAGCAGCTTGTGTCCTGCTGAACCAACATTTTTGTGTTTGGAGGATGCGCGAGCGGAATGTGGGAGTATTGACTTTCACAAAACAGCTTGGGGTTTGTTTCAGCACTTGCATAACTGATGGCTTTGACTTTTATGCTGCTGCATCTTGCTGAGCATGGAAATATTGCAGCTCTGGTGATAATGCTGGCGCTTGTTGGGAACACAGGTCACTAAATGTGTTGTGTTCCGCAGGACCCAAATAAGGAAAGGCCATGGAAGCTGCTGTGCCCAGCCCAGCCACTGATTCTGGGAACACCTCAGAGGAAAAGATCTTTTACTGTGAAATCCGATTTTCTTCCTTCCTGGCTGGGACAAAGAGCAGATCTTGAAAGCAAGCTATTAAATCCTGGAGTCAGGAATCATTAAAGGGACATTCTTGACCAAATACAGGGGTTATCTAAACATTTTGGGTTTGGTGGTTGTTTTTGTGTTTTGTTTTTTCCTTTTAAAGACTCAAGCCCAGTGTGTGATTCCAGGAGGGAATGTCTCTTCTGATTGTTTGCTATTTGACAGCACTTTTGCTGCCCTCTTTGCTTGGCTTGCAGCTGGAAGTCTGGGAAGGTGCTGCAGGAATTCTGGAAGGTTAAATTTTCCTTTAGACACCACCTCTGCCGTTGCAGTGAGGATTGCACAACTCACCACTACTGGAGAGTAGTTTCCTTTGGGTGCAGTCATCTTTGTTTGAGAGAACATTGGGTGGGGGAAAACAAGCTGCTGGGCTAAAGAGAGAAGTTTCAGGCTGTTAGAAACAAAGCTTCCTAAGATTTATTAGGAGAAACGTTATTTTGAGGCCACAAGGTAGGATATGCCACGGGGACTTGTTTTTATTTGGCATAATTGGAAGCTGTGTTTAAGCTGACGAGTCATTTTCTTTCATAATGGAGTTTGCTTGTGCGTATTAAAAGTTCCAAAACCTGGTGACTCGTGTCAGTTGTCTGTTCCCCAGCCAAGAGACAGAGTTGCATCTTGGCTTCTTCTGTTAATCCAGCTTTGGGAGGAAAAGTGATGTTAATGCACGTGATAGCAAGAGGAGGAGGGGAAGAGGCCTGAAGACACCGTGTGCTTTTAATGACCTTGATGTACAAATCCTGCTTTTTGTACTACAGTGTGGCGCAGCACAGGATCTTTTTATTTAAGTTTTGTGCATCTCAAATAGTTTCTGGACAAAGGTTTGTCTAGAAAACATCCTCTGACTCAGAAAATACTCTTGGTGCTATTTGAAAACTGATTTTAATCTGATGCTGTAACATTTCATGTGAGTGTTTTATTTTATGATGCTGACTTGTAATTCCCACACCTAGAAGAAATAGGAGACAGTGGATCAAAGTGAAACAGTTGATAAGAACTTTCTTTAAATGCACAGTAGCTGCCCTTTCTCAGTTCTCCCCTTCTTTATTTAAAGGATCCAGAAGTTGCCACACACAGGGGTGAAAACTCATCTGGGAGATGTCTCTTGACTCTGCTGGGCCTGGCCTTCATCTTGGCAGGGGTTGTTGTGGGTGGAGCCTGCATCTACAAGTACTTCATGCCAAAGGTAATCTGAGAGTTCTTTTTTATTTAAACAGCATTGGTTAAAGAAAGTATAAATGGATTATCCCTAGACTGGAAAGATGAGGGGGAAAGAAAGATGATGAGGACACGCCGAGCGTGTGTCCTTTGGGTGTGACAGGGCTGTGCTCAGTCTGAGCAGACAGAGATGCGGTGTTGGAGCTGCTTTGTGCATTACCTGCCCTTGCTCGTGTCCCAGCACAAGGTGTACCGTGGGGAGATGTGCTACTTTGAGAACGAGGGCCGGGAGCGCGCGGTGGAGCCGTACTTCCTGCCCATCGCCGAGGAGGCCGACATCCGCGAGGACGACAACATCGCCATCATCGACGTGCCCGTGCCCAAGTTCTCCGACAGCGACCCCGCCGCCATCGTGCACGACTTCGACAGGGTCAGTGCCGGGGCACCAGCGCCGGGATTGGCTCCGGGGCTGGAGAGCTCGCTGTCAGCACAGCCTGCTCCTTGGGTTTAAGCGTGGCAGAGCTGACCCTGTGAACTCTGGAACAGAGGGATTAGCTCTGCACTGGTGGTACAGTCACTGTGGGTAGGAGCTCTGAGTTGTTTCCCAGAAAAATGCATCTCAGTGCTGTGCAACTCTGTTGTTGCCCATGGGATATCTGAAAGTGCCACTTGCTGTTGGATAAAGAATCCCATGTAAATGGAGAACACCATAAATGTGAGTTAAGGGACTGAGGACTCAGCACAACATCACAGCAAAATGTAGAATTGCAAACAGGTGGCAGCCTTGGAGAAGGGCTTAGAAAAATCACTTCAAGCAGCTGAAACCTAGAGCCTTACAGTGCTGTGGTAGTTGCATGGAGTTTCTGCAAGGCAAAGAGGAGAGGGTGGCTTTCATTTGACTTTTTTATCAAAGTTGTGTTGATAGTGTTAACATTATCCTCAGTCAGCTGTAAAAGCTGTTGGAGGTTGGTTATAAATCCAGCCTTGGCAATGCAAATAGAATAAACTGATAATTCTAGTTGATGCAGTTCTTGTGCTCAGTGGCAATGCTGATGAGATTTTTGTAGGGGCTAACATTTTTCCTGAAGAACTATTTGAAGGGAATCATTGTTTATCAGCAGCTGGATACCTTTTGTTTGCACTGTGCTTAATTAGACCTTTTCAGTTATGAGATCATACTCCCAAATACTTCCTCTGTGTTAGTACAAACTGTACTCCTTTACAATTATGGCAGAAGCTGCTTTTTTATTCAGCTTTCTCTTAGCTAGGAAAGTTTTTTAAACTGTTGCTGGTTTGCCAAAGTGGTAACAGTTCAGTTCTTACACTGGGCAGTTCCTGAATGCATCACTTTTGTAGAAGCTGTGAGTGATCTCCAGCTTTTTTAGGTTGCCTTGCTCCTGGTGGAATTGTGTTCTCCTAATCAAAGGCCCTCTGACTAATTAAAAACTTGTTTTTAAAACAGCTTTTGACAGCGTATCTCGACCTGCAGCTGGGGAACTGCTACGTGATCCCGCTGAACACTTCCATTGTCATGCCTCCAAGGAATCTGATGGATCTCTTTGCCAAGCTGGCGGTATGTGGGAGCTGTGCTGCTGGGTTCTGCTGACAGACTGCCTTTGCTGAGAGTGCTGGCTGCTGCTCCTGAACTCCAGGCCCTTGCTAGAACAGTCCTCCCTCCATCAAAGTCCATAATCCCCCGGCTCAGTCACTGCACTGAAGTTAAGGCCAGCTGTCAGTGTATATTATGTTGAGTAGATTCATGCCTAATGCTCTTATTAATACCTGGCTTTATGAGAGCTGAAAGCAACCAGCAGATAAGGTTAAATTTAGCTGTTAGAAAGGAATTTGATAAAGCTCCAAATATGATTGAAAGCCTAAACCTGAGAGTTACTCCCGGCAAGCTCACTCACTCCGTGAGGGTTTGCTGAAAAGAACAATGTGAACTTGTTCCCCAGTTATTGGCACTGCAGTTATGAGATCACCACAAGCATTTGACTCTTCAGTGACTAAAACTGGTGTTTTTCCAAGATGATTTATGGGTCAAGTTGATAGAGCTGGCTGCTGCTTCCCAGTTAAATGCAATACTTGGCTATCATGCATCAAATGGACTTTTAAAAAACATATTTGGCTCTCTTTCACCTGGTTCTAGAGGCCACTGGTCTAGTTTTGCTTGTTGCGTTCTTCTTTATAGCTCCATGAAGACAAGTTTTAAGTGTATGTTGCTGTTTTTAGGAGTTGGGGGATAGGAAGCTGTTTCAGTAGTTCTGGGAGTATCTGGTGAAGCCTTTTGTAGGTTGCCTTGTGTTTTTTTATCAGAATTACATTACCTGAAACCTGGAGTCTTTCACAATATTTTGTTTCTCTTTTAGCTGCAAACTTTGTGTATAGATAAACCTGACCGGGTTCTATTTACATTTGCTTCACATGAGGCTTGCAGAGTTGAGGTTTATTGTGCTTTGTTTGAATGTAACTGCAGCTGTTGGAAATGGCCTCTGTCAGTTTTTAACTTCCCTGGTATGAGACTGGTTGAGCTCAGTGTATCTTGATATTAAAACTCTGCTGCTTGAATCCCTTCCAAAGCAGAGAGTGAAATGTAGTGGTTTGTTCCTTGTTAGCAGCAGTCTGTACCTTCAGGCTTTGTCTCTTCCAGACTGGCTCTTACCTGCCCCAGACGTACCTGGTGCGTGAGGAGATGGTGGTTACAGAGGAGATCGATAACGTGTCTGACCTGGGCATCTTCATCTACCAGCTCTGTGTGGGAAAAGAGACCTTCAGGCTTCAGCGCAGAGACCAAATCACAGGTAAGTTCCCCTCAGGAAAAAGCCAAGGTATTCTTTAACTAGGGAAGGGATAAATACTTAAACCTGGGGAGTTTTTAATCTGGGGAATCTGAGCATTCAGCAGAAGCTGTGGCTACTCCTGGCCCAGCTGGGTATTTCCCCTCCCTTTCTGTCTGAATGTGAACTGTCATTTGAACATGCTGAGAAGGTTTCAGTTACACAATTACAGGTTACATGCCCAAACCAAATTTAAGTCTGTTTCTGTTCTAATTTTTGGTTGAAGTTATAAGTTAGTTTGACCCTAAAATTCATATAATCCATCAGATAATGTGAGTCTCTGTAGACACAGCTTATTCTGTCCTTGTCCTATCTGAAACTGGGTTACAGGAGCACCAAATAAAAATATTTTTTTCTGCTTTACTTGCTCTGAAAAAAAAGTAATTGAACAGTGAGCTCCGGGCATCCCAGACTTCCTCTCTGAAAGAGGAAGAACACTCCAGAGGAACTGCTGAGCTCTGGTTCTTCATTGCTTGTGTGCTCCTGCCACCCCCTGCCAGGGACTAAGCTGAGGTGTCTCTCTAACTACTGGGACTAGGCCTGGGGGGCAGAAATCTGACCTTGTGAGTTTTGTTTCAATGTAGCTCAAAGCATTTCATATTTGCTGCTCCCACCAAACACAGTGAGTTAACCCTTTGTCAGTTAGAGCCTTTCAGAATGCAAATGTTTGGTTTGTCAGGACTCTGTGCTCTGGTTGGCTGCCAAGCTCTTAGGCAAGAGTTTCCTCAGCCCAGTTGCAGCATCAGGAGCCACATCTGCTGCTTGCTGCACACAACATCCTGTTGTGGATGGAAGCAAGGCTCCCTCTGTGGGAGCAGCAGAGGGGTTCTGTGCAGGGCACAGGAAGGAACACTAAACACCCTGCCCTCATGGGAGGCAGAGGCGTGTGACTGTGCTGTTGTGAGAATGATTTTGGGAACAAGGCTAAATTGACAGCTGCTGAGTCTATAGACAGCCCTGTGAAGAGTGTTTATGATGTTCCCTGAAATCATCTTGCTCTAACATGTTGTTGACATCTTTGGTGCAGAGTAAAAGATTCCTGCAGAGAACTTGTACAAAAGGATTCTGGTAAATGGAAAATGTTTCCTGGTACAGCTGCTGTGCTGTAACTCTCCTTGTTTACCTGTGGAGGGGAGAGGGTGGGAAATCTGATCCAACTGAAAAGAAAATTGTTCAGGGGCAAGTCTTGCCTTGCCTTCCCCATCTCATTTCTAGCACACAGTGTACGAGCCGTGTCACAGAAATGACTGCAATGGATGAACTCCTGGAACTTCTCTGAAAAAGTCTTTTCATTTATTCTCATTTAGCTAGTGCTGCATTGGCTCTCAGCTTTTGTGGAGTTTGTGTGTTCATCTCTTAGATCAAACTGACCTCAGGTGCTTTGTCAATTCCCTGAAGTTGTGACTTGGAGGCGTGGGAGAAACACAGATCAGGCTGTTAGGTGGGCTCTGGAAACTTCACCTCCATCCTGATGCCTTGGAATTGAGGGACAGCCTGGATTTTAGGTGTTTATAAACCAAAACAGTGCTCTGCTGGGGTTGGGTTAAGAGCTGGTACTTCTCTTGCTTCATCTGAGCAATTATCTGCTTATTAAACAAACTTAAGTCCTTCTGAATTATTGCAAATGAAAGTGATTGAGGAGAGCAGCTCTTTGATGGTAGGACTGCTTTGTTCCTTTGTTACTGAGCCACAGCTGATACAGGTAAACTGCCTGGGTCAAACCCAGTGCTGGCATGTCCCAAAATAGAGAAAATCACTTTAATAGTGTTAGGAAGAACCAGAGTGAGGTAAATCCTCCCAAGGTGAAGCGCTCTGCAAAGCACACCCTGTGCAAATGCACTCTGGGTGAGGGATTTGGGATAGAAAACAACCCCATAGCAGGCTCTGATGGCAATTCCTGGCTGGAGAAACTCAGTGCACTGGATGATTGTGTCTTGCAGTGTTGGAAGGCTGGCAATGCTTGCTCTGGGCTCTGGGTCCCTTCACTCAGCCTCTTGTCCTCTCTCATCCCCAGGTGTGCAGAAACGGGCAGCGGAGAACTGTCACTCAATCAGACACTTTGAAAACTCTTTCGTGGTTGAGACAAAGATCTGTCAGCAGTGAAAGGTGACAGTGGGAGGTGACCAGGTCACACCTTCTTGGAGAAGTCAGCATTAGACATCGACTTCTGCAATTAAACCGTGCAGTGATAATCAAAAGCCTTATGCATTTTCTGTGTATTGCTTGTATTTCAGAAGACAAAGTCACCATTTCAGCTTTTGTTGATCCTTGGTATAACTTTTTAGTTGTCTCATGTAAAACTTAAATTTGAGTAAGGTTTTTTTAGAAGGCTAATATCAGTTTATCTGTTGAATGTGTTTGATTTAGTGTAATCTGGGAATGGCAGAAAAATATATATATATAAAAATGTTAACCAGTTCCTTGGCTGGAACCAGTTATGTTCACCTTAACTTTCACAGAATGATTGATATTAATAATCTGTGGTTTGCACATCTTGTGTAGTTCTGTAGAATAGCTCTGCACTCCGTATCCTGGCTCAAAAACCTTCCTGATCTGGCTCATTAAAGGTTTATTTTAACGACCATGTGTGCAGCATGTAAAATCCAAGCTCAGTGATCAGAAACCTTTAACACTACCCTGTTTCTTTTTGTGCAATTACTGTATTGAATTTGTATGTATATTTGGAACCTTCCCTGAGCTTATGTTGAGTTCTTCTCCCTTAGTTTGGTTTTGTGGCATTTAGTTGTTAGATTCTGATAGAGTTGCTCTTAAAGCTTGTCAGTATTTTTGGTTATGACTTGGTTTATCCTGTAACTTCCTATTTCCAGGGTCTGTTCTGGTATAGCTCACTTGTGAACGTGACTGTAGTTGTAAACTTAAACTACTTGGGCTTATATAAAACTTTTTAGATCAACTTTTTATGAGCAAGTAGCATTACTGCTGCAGTCAGAGCATTGTTCCCTATTTTTGGAAAGCTGCAGTCTAAAAAGAATGAAGAGTTAGTGTCCTGCAGTTGATAAACTTGAGAGTTTTATTAAGGGACTTTATATTGGCATAAATTCTGCAACCCTATAATAAATGTTTCTCTAAAACTTTGGTGTTTGTGTTGTGTTTGGTGCTCAGAGGTGAGGGGATGATGCTGTGGGCCTGGGGCAGTGTGCATTGCTCTTCTCTTACCCGTCTTACTTCTTTTTGAGCTTGTGAAGCTGAATTTCCTCTTTGCTGCTGTGGAAATGCTTTGTGGTGCCAGACAAGCTCGAGGAACAGAGGGAAGAACAGACAACTCTCCAAACAGGATCCCCAGGGGCAGCTCTGGGGGTGTTCACTGCAAGGGCAGGGTGTATTCACAATTGATTTGAATATTGCTGGTGATGAGGCTGTGATTGAAGGTTTGCCTGTCCCAGAGTGTTCCTGGGTGTTAATGAGGGGCTGTGCAGAGGTTAATGAATGCTCAGCTCTGACCCTGAGCTTTGCTGGAAGCTCAGACAGGAGAGTCCTGCCCTGGAAATGCTGGGGCTCAGAGCTAAAGTGTTGCTGAACCCTTGTGGCTTTCCTGGAAAGTGCCTGGGATTGTGCAGCTGGAAGGAAAACAGGATTTCTGCACAGAGAATGGGGGAGGGAGAGGTGTCTGTAGGAGGTGCTGCTCTGTCATTGCTTGCAGGAGAAAGGAGAACACAGGAATTTTAGCACAGCTCTTCCCCCAAGGATGTGTCCCAAAACCAGAGCTTTGGCTCTAAAATAGGCTGTGTAGGAGAGTATTTCAGTGAACTGAAGTATGTAGTGAAATAAAATGCTGTAGAAAGCTCAAATTCCTGTCACAGTGAGCCAGGTTCCCTTCACTCACAGGTGTTACTGGGAAGTTTTTCTCCAGGTTTGTGTCCTTGGACAAAGGGTGATTTCCTGCTCCTCTGGATTGGCTGAGGGGATAACCAGGATGGGTTCCTTTGGAAGCCTTGAGTGGAAGGACTTGGAGATGTGTTGGTTGTACAGAGGAAGAAGCTCCTGCTTGTAGCACTGAGGTCTGATTTTATGGAAAGTAAAACCCAGGAATTGTTCTTTCTCCAGCTCAGAGTGTCCATGCAGGTCCAGGAATGCTGGACCTGCTTCCACCTGGGCTGGAACACTTTTCTGTACCTTTGGAACAAAATGAAGTCAGTTCTTTAAGATGTTATTGGATGTTCCAGGCAGGGAGCCAGGGACAGGAGGAACAGATTGTTCTCACCTGCTCTGAGGTGAGCTGGGTTTGGTCCCACGTGTGCTCTGCTGGCCTTATGATCTATCCCTAAGTGTTTTAGGCTAGGGCTGGCTGTCCAAGCCAAAATACTGGAATTTGACGGTTTTCCTGGGATCTTCTAATGCTGTGTTTGGCTTTGAGCAGCTCCTGTGTTCAGCTGGGCTATAGAAGCAGGAAGCAGCACGAGTTGGAGGAGTCCTTTGCACCAGTAGATGGCACAGGCAGCAAACACTTGGGTGTAAACTGTGTGTAACTGGTAAAAACTTGCTGTGTTCACCCAATGCGGTTTTTCAGCTATTTTACTAAAAAAACCCTAAAAATAGTTTGATCAAAGCTTCATCCAGCTGGTGCTCAGTGTCTTTGCTTTGTTTTTATCTATAGTAAGGAACATTTTATTACTAGGACTAACCTGTGTAAAACCCTGTTAATACCTGAGTAGACCTGTACTACAGACATGGGTGTGGGGACTGAGGGGGTGACACTGCTGGGATGCAAATGCAAACTCAATTACTGTAAGAGCTTCATTTACATCTGTGTTTACTGCAAAAGCATCCTGTGGGCACTGGACAATCAGCAAGATCTCTGCAGGGACTTTGGGCAGCTTAAGGTTCATTTTCTGACTAAATAAATTCAAAATGAGATGTAAATTTTAAATACCTTTAAGAGCTGGCAATGCAGCGCTTTGGATATTTCCTCTTCCAGCATTACATGTGAGTGCATTTGGGGGTTTTATAATCAGAAAAACATGTGAGAAACAATTATTAAGAACACAGTTGATTTTTGTTCTCAGAGGAGATGCTGTTGCCTTTTGCAGAACCTGCTGCTCTGTGTGACTGCTGAGGTGTGGGTGGCTGTGGTGACAGACTCTTCCATTAGAGTGTGTTATGGTCTAAATTAGAACTTCATTCTCCTCCAGGCTTACTGTACATAAAAATCTATAAAAATTGAACTTTTTTGCATATATAAATACCTTGAGATGAAGATCTGGAGAAAAAAAAAATAGGAATAGTGTGGAGACCTTTGAAAGACCCCCTGAGGCCTCAGGCTGGTATAAAAAGGAGCTTTAGGGCCTCAGACTTGATAAACTGCTTGTCTAAACCAGGCTTTTCTGGTGATAAGCTCAGCTCTGTGCAGGGCCCGCTGCAGAGCAGCTGTGCTCGATGTGGCAGTGAGAAACTCTGGGATCACCTCCCATCCCCAGCAGCACACCCAGGGTCTGTGCAGGGCTGGGGGACAAAGAGCCTGCTGGGACTCCAGCAATTCTGGGCTGGCTCCTGTGGACTTGGTTAGTTCTTGGAAAACTCCCCAAAATCCAGCTGTGCTCAGCAGAGTCTGGGGTGAGCCATGGCTGAAATCAGCACTGAGCACCCTGGACCTGAAGAGAACCTGTGTCCCACAATCCCAGGATGTTTGGGTTGGAAGGGACCTTAAAACTCTTCCCATTCCATCCCCTCCCATGGGCAGGGACTCCTTCCACTGTCCCAGGCTGCTCCAAGCCCCATCCAGCCTGGCCTTGGACACTTCCAGGAATGGGGCAGCCACAGCTTCTCTGGGCACCCTGTGCCCGGGGAGAATTTCTTCTGTATATCCTGATTTCCCATCTTTCAGTGTGAACCCAATCCCCCTTGTCCTGTCACTGTACTTCCTGATGAACATTCCCTCTCCAGCTTCCCTGTAGTCCCTTCAGACACTGGAAGGTCTCTTCTTCCAGAACCTTCTCCAGGCAGAACAGCCCCAGCTCTCCCAGCCTGTCTGCACAGGGGAGGTGCTGCAGCCCCTTAGCAGCTCGGCCTCCTCTGGACTCATTCCAACAGCTCCATGTCCTTCTGATGTTGGGGACACCAGCACTGGACACAGCACTGCAGGTGGGGTCACAGCAGAGCTGTGTAGGATCAGATAAATGGGGTGCAGCCCCCAAAACCTCCACTTTGTGGCTGAATTACCCCCCTGGGAGGGCTGAGCTCGAGGTCAGGCTTGGAAGGATTAAAGCTGCTTTGCCTGTCCTAATTCCAGGCCGGGTGGGGGATGGCTCTGCTGCCAGCTGTGGCACAGAGCCCAAATGCCAGCACTGATTGAAGCTTCCAGGCTGCCACCAAAATAATTACAATATGGATAATTACAGTAACATTATTGCATTAACATTATTTCTTCATTATGAGTATATATTTGTGATATTACCTAGGCAATAGGATGGGTGTATTTCCTGTCTTGAGAGTAATTAGATGCTCTCCACCTCCCACTCCACCTTCCAAGGAAATTATTTCTTATAGTTCAACCATTCTGTTTACTTGAATGTATTTTCTCTCTTTTTGTGCTGTGACAGCCCTGAATTCCACCTTAACAGATGTGAGAGTGAGTTCCTTTTCTGCAGACTCATTCTCACTGTGGATGGTGGTTTGTGTCTTGCAGAAATGTTTGGGCTCTCCTGAGCTGTTCCATTTTAGGGCTTGTTGATGTTTGGAGCTGTTGTGGGTTAAATCCATGGGTGGACACCTGATTCTGGAACAAGGAACTTCCTTCCCACAAACCTAATCCCTTGTTGGTGTGGAACCCAGTGCTTTTATTCTGGAATGAGAGTGTCAGCATGTGGGATTCATCAGGAATGGATCCATGGATGGAGGACGTTTATATGGGATACTGGGAAGAAATCCTTGAGGGTGAGGATGGGGAGGCCTTGGCACAGGGGGCCCCAGGGAAGCTGTGGCTGCCCCTGGATCCCTGGAAGTGTCCAAGGCCAGGTTGGGCAGGGCTTGGAGCAACCTGGGCTAGTGGAAGGTGTCCCTGCCCATACAGGGGGTGGAATGAGATCACCTTAAAGGTCCCTTCCCACCCAGGCCATTCCATGGTTCTGTGGATAAACCCACGGCTTCCACCTGGTGCCCCCAAATCCCTTGGGAGGGAAGGGCTGTGGAGGCTGTTTGGTTCTGTGATGATCTCAGTGGTCACTTGGTGATAAGTAATTCACTCCTTTGGATTCTCTGCCCTTGGTGGTCGTAGCTTCTGTCATCTCATGTTCTCAGCCCTTTGCACTAATTAATTTTTTTTTTTTTTAAAAATAAGAGTGATGTAGAAGCCCCACTTCAGACCACACTTCCCTTACCAGTGTGCATTGTCACCCAGCCTCAAGCTGAAAGCAGTTACAGCTTTGCCTCCTCATCTCATGACCAAAAAAACCCCAAACAGGCAGGAGGATCAGACTTTCACACACCCTGAGCCGACACTTCTGTGGTGAGCAGGGCTGCTGCTCATCCCCCGCCCGTGAGCAGCCCAGGAGCACAGGAAGGACTCTGTGCTTATCAGATCCATCTGTGCCTCACCGTGAGCTGCCTTCCCCCCTGCTGCCCTCACTGCTCCGTGCTGCTCAGGACTCACAGGGCACTGCTGCATCCCTGGAGGATGCTCCAAAGCCACGGCTCCTCCTCTTCCCCCGGCTCCAAGGCTTTGCCGTGGTGAGGCTGTGCTGCTGGAGGTGGCTGAGCACAGCTTGCCCTGCATTGCTGCCTGCTGGGGCATTTCTCAGGCCCTGTTTTCCCCCGTGATTGAGAGAAAACCAAGTTTGTGGCTGTCTGAGGGAAAAGTAAGCTGCAGATCTTCACAGCCTTTAGAATCTCAGAATGGTTTGGGTTGGAAGGAACCTTAAAGCCCATTGAGTTCCAGCCCCCTGCCAGTTCATCTCCCACTTGGCCAGGTCCCTAGACCAGAAACACTTTATGTTTCTCCAATACATATCCCATTTGCAGATATACTGGATAACATGTGCATTTATCCTTTTGCAGACCCATATATCCCAATATTTTTTGTTTCTCAGTGGAGCTGATGTTTTCCTTCCACAAAATCCTTTCTCCATATAATTTGATTTTCTTGGTTTTTTGTGTTTTCATTTCTATTTTCTTTGAAAAAACCAACTAGAACCCTCTTGTGCTTGAAGGCAAGATGTGTCCTCTCTGCAGAGCTGGGATCTACAGCAGAGCACGGTGATGATTTGTACCAGATCTCACCAGGAATTTGCAGTCCCACTAGAGACTCTGGGCTAGGGCAGATGAGCCCAGAGAGAGAAATTTTGGGTGAAGGAACTCCAGGAGCAGCATGACACCAAAGTGGGCAGTGCTGCTGTTCTTTTTGGGTTTGGGATAGTGCTGCTTCAGGATTTTTGGGCTGTTAAGCAGCAGGAGCAGGCTGGGCTGTGGGCTTTGATGGTTTGTATTGATTCACTTCATTAAGAAACTTCTCATTCAAACAGAACCTCTCAGCTCTCTGAGTTTCAGCTTCTGTTTCACTCAGGTCTCTTGAGAACTTTCTCTGGAGCTGTGCAGAGGTTTGTGTGACCACAGGGAGTTACCCTGCCCTTAAGTATCCAGTGTCCTGTGGCCTTGGATTTGTCCCAGATAATGGCACTGGTCACAAGAATGATGATCTGGTGGCACATGAGGGAAAGGAGTCAGCCAAAACAAGAGCTTGGGTGGGTTAAAGCCTTTAAAATAAGTTTTTTCCCTTGGGACTTGTGGGAGTGCAAGTGGGGAAGCAAAGCTAGACATTGTGGGTGGTAACAGCCATGACCTTCCATGAGCTGGAGCCTCACCAAGATATTCCCTTTTCACAGCTCTGTTGAGCCCTGGGAAAATGGGAGATATGTTGAGTGGTTCATTGTCACAATTCCTTATGACACTCAGTCACATCATCGTCTTCATCCTGCCTTTGCTGGTTGCTTGGACTTTTCATTTTTTTTCCCTAGATTCAGGGGGGGGGAAAATGGGAGTAGAAGGAAACTTGAGCACAATGGTGTAGAAAATTATTATCTTGATGATTGGAGCTCAGCGTCGTGGTGACCATGGAGGTACCTGACCTCCAAGGAGCTTCATTCTCCCCCTCCCTTTAACCTCATGGTGGCACCTCTGGGTGACCCAGAACAAACCCTGGCCCTGACAGGGCTGGTGTGACCTAAGGGACAGGAACAGAGCTTGAAGCAGGAACCAGAACCAGATCTTCCCCTCTGAGGCAATGACATTACTGCATTTTTTTCTCTATTATTTTGTTCTCATGGTTTTACATAACCAAATATTTTTTCTAAATCAGATATTTGGCCACAGCTGTAGATGGTGTAGATCAAATTCTCAGAGTTGATCACCCCAAAGGCTGCAGCTCCTCTGCCCTGACTTAACTGGCAGCATGAACCAGGCACTGCCCTGATGGATCCAGCTTATTTTTGGTCATGATGTTTATCAAAACATCTCTGACAAGATCTTAGCTTTTTATTTTTGTGTTGGATGGGGTGGGCTCATATTTGGATCACTTTCCGGAGGTTGCTTTTAGTTATTGAGGTCTGAGGAACAGAGTCCAGCAGTGCCAGGGGTGCTCTGTGTGTTCATTTACACCCTGTGAGCTGGGGCTGAGGCTCATTTTTAACAGCAAAGTGAAAAAGGAAGTAAAAAGTGCAGTAAAACTTGTCAAAGCTGCCTTAACCCCAGCAGGAAAATCTAACGAGTTACAGAGAAACGGGGGCTGTGCTCAGGATGTTGAGCAACCATGTGACAAAACAGCAAATAAAAGTGCTGGTAAAAGAAAAGATGTGTGAGAGGACAAAAATTCTGCTTTGGTAGGAGAAGCTGTAAATCAGCCCTTTTCATGGCAAAAGGAGATCTGTGGGATTCCATGGATGGCTCATGGTGGTGGCAGAGGATGAGGAGGGTGCTGGAAATGTTGGAGGACACGTGGCCCTGCTCTCAGCTCGGGGGCAGGAGGTGGCTGCAGGCTCTGAGCTCTGTGACATGTCACCTGCCCCGAGGCTGGGGCACAGATCCTGCAGAGGAGGAGGAGGAGAGGGCAGGAGGGAGGGACACCCAGAGGTGCCATCATGGGATGGCTCAAAGCAGCAATGACATGGAGCTAAACCAGGGAATTCATCAGCACCAGACCTCAGGGCGTGCTGGGGGTTCAGGTTGGTGGCCAGGCAGGAGGGTGGGCTCTGATCCCATCAGGGAAGGGAAGGGAAGGGAAGGGAAGGGAAGGGAAGGGAAGGGAAGGGAAGCTGTGCCAGCTGTCACGTGCGAGGGCAGCTCTGAGTCTCAGCATGCACAGAAAAAGCCCCAGGGCAGCCGCTGGGTCTCTTCTCACGCTGCCCGAGGGGGATGAGAGGTTGTGCAGCTGCTGCTGGGCAGGGAGCACGGGGGAGGCGATGGAAACGGGGCAGGCTTGGAGCAGACCCAGAACTCTGCTCCCTCCTGACCCTGCACCCTCAGCCACCTTGTGCCATGTGTGAGTAAGGTTCCCAAAATGCTCACTGCTCATTCTGAACAGCTCAAGCTCCCCAGGCATCCCTCAAACCACCCCTGAGGCTGCACTCTTGCCACAATGGCTTTCCTTTGGCCCAACAGGAATTAAAGCTGATTCTGTGCCCAGAGCCACCTGTCACTTCAGCCCAGAGCCAGCCTGGTGAGGGCATGGGCAGAGAGCTCAGTGCTTTGCTGCTCAGTGATAACAACCAGAGGAAACCCTTCCTGCAGAATAAAGCAGATATTCTGGGGTTTGGGCACTTTTGTTTTCAGTTACATTCTCATTCAGATTCCCATTCCAGTGCTGCAGACCAGATTATTCAGATAATTTTAGAATATTCTGAGTTGGAAGGGACTCCTAAGGATCATTGAGTCCAGCTCGTGGATCCTGAGACACTAAAAATACAGGGGCATGGCAAAAAATACCCACAGCATGAAAATCCACCTGCTGCTCATCTAAGGAACATCTTGATTCTGCAGTTGTTGGTGGCAGCATCCCCAGGGGTTGTGAGACCTCAGTGTGGCCTCAGCAGAAGCCACCTGGAGCAGGGGTGCCCTGGGGGAGGGCAGGGAGGTGTCCCCTGAATTCATCTCGTGTCACCAACCCCGAGCATTGCACCAGCTTCCTGTAAAAAGAGATAATTAACACTCATTTGAATAAGTGGCAGGGGGGAAGGTGCTGCACCCACGGGATTTTCTGGGTGGAAAACTCCAGCTGCTTGAGGTTTCTGTCACTGAACAATTTCTGAACTCTGACACCACTTTACGTAACAACCTTTTCCCCTCAGGAGCTAAAAGTGACTCTGGGGGGATTGGACAGGGTCCCCTCCCGTGGTGGCCAGAAGGGACAGGGATGGGCTGGATTCCTGCAGATGGAGGAATTCCTGTTATCCTGGGAAACCTGGCTCTTGACTTTCCTCCCCAGTGCAACAAGAAGAGTCAAATAATTTTGGAGAAGCATCTAAAATGTTCTGCAGGTGCTCAAGAGGCATCAAATCCAGGTGCTGCCACATGTTCATGTGTATTGGTGATGCAGGGGGGACAAGGAGCCAGGAATTACATTTAAAAAACATTTTTCGAAATGATTATTTTATTGTGTACAACAGGAAATATAAAAATAAATATTTTTTTTGTCACTGTGAATGTGGTTTCCATGAATTATCAGTGCTTGCTCAGCCATCAGGCACTGGCTCAGATTCCTGTAGGGAAGAGGTGGTGGAGTTTTCTTTTATATATGAAAAAGCTTTTGAAAAGGAAACAAACTTTTTGTGTTCTGACACTCTCTGGGCTTCACATCATTTTCCTACAATGTGTATTTCCCTTATATAAATTACAAAACAATATTTGCATAAATAAAAAATGATACTGTCACAGTATTTTACACTTCCAAATGTAACATTTGCAATGTTCACAGAAAAATAACATTTTACAAGAAGGTGCGAGTGAAATACCAAAGTCAAGCCTGAAGTCTCTGTGGTTTGAATTTAAAACAAATATTATTAAAACAGCATCCACCTTTGAGCCTTTCTTAAAAATCTCTCGTGGCACCTTTGACTTTGCTTCCAGGGAGTTCCCATTACAGCAAACTTTGGAAAGGTTTGGATCCTCTGTTGGGATCCTGCTGCTGTTAATGGGGAGTGGATGTGATGGCTGTGGGTCAGTTATCAGTGAAAGGGAAATAATTTGCCCCATTTTTGGTGAAAAGAGGACCTGAAAGGCTTGATGGACACCTGGCTTGAATAAATACCCTCCAAGCACAACCCCATGGTTCAAAACACAAGGTGTGGCTCTAACCCTTGTCTTTGCACCAGAAAGTGGGAACTGATGGCAGAAAAATAGTGTGTGGAAGCTTGCCTGGCTGTGTGATTTGGGGTGATGGCATTTGCTACACCCCCAAATGAGGCTTCATTAATTATTTAAATGGGGAAGTCCTTTGGGGCCACTTTCTCCTGCTCACTCCATGCTCAGCATGGCTGGAGCAGGCTGTGGGCACGCTCTGGAGAATCAGTCTCTGCTGAATTGTCTTGTGCTTCAGAGAATATTGTGGCATCCAGTCATTTTTAGGGTCAAATTCTTTCTGCACAGCAAGACCCCAGAATCTTTGCTGTTTCTTGCTGGCCAGGACGTGGCTGGGTGATGCCAGGGGTGACAGAGGGGCATGGGTCACCTCTCCCATGGGTCCGTGACCTCCTGCTGCCCAGCTGAGGAATGGAAATGCTCCTATTTCTATTCAGTGAAAATTTGCACCTGAAGTATTAAATCAACACATTTCTGGTGAAGTTTGGGTATTTTTGAGGGAGGGGTTGTTTGTTTATTCCAACCCTCACTGGAAGCAGAAGTTTCAGTTGTTGTTCTCAGTGTCCTGAGGGAAAAAATTGTGGCAAAGGCCAAAATTTAATGAATATTGGAAGTGCTGGTGGCTGTTTGGGAATCAGTATTCCGTGGTGTCCTCCCCAAGCACATCCCTGGAGTGCTTCCTGCCGTAGCTGAGGTGCTGGAGCTGGATGCTGTCCTGCAGATCCTGCCTGGAGAGGCGTCTCCTGAACTCATCTGTGGTGAAGTAGTAGATGATGGGGTCCACGCAGGAGTTGAGGCTGGCGAGGCACAAAGCCACGGCGTGGAACACCGAGATCTGCACGCAGCCCTCCCGGATCTGCCCGATTTTCACAAAGAAATCCAGTGGGAAGCTGATGTGGTAGGGTGCAAAGCAAATCAGGAACACCAGGGCGCAGGTGAGGATCATCTTTAAAGCCTTTTTCTTCTCGCCCAGGTCCCGGGAGGCAGAGTGCCTCTCTTTTAGTGACAAGATTGTCTTCCAGGAGCAGTACAGGATGATGAGCAGGGGGGTCACGAACCCCACCAACTCCCCTATGGTCATCAGCGTGATGGAGGTGGGGAGGTCGAGTTTCTTGATGGGAAGATCCACAAAACAGGAGTTTTTATCCTGCTGGTGCTGCATCCTGAGGAGTGGGAAAGGCAGGCAGCCCACACAGACCACGACCCAGCCCACGATGCTGATGTAGACATCACAGACACGCCTGCAGTCACTGAATTTGAAGGGGTGCATGAGGAACAGGTATCTCCTCACGCTGATGCACATCAAGAAGTAGATGCTGGCGTACATATTGACATACTTCAGGTAGAAGCAGAGCATGCAGAGACCTCCTCCGAACTCCCACGTGCCCGTCAGGTAGTAAAAAATCCTCAGGGGCAAGGACAGCACCTGTGATAAGTCAGCAATGGCTAAATTGATCATAAATATCACAGCCCTTTTAGTCTCTTTCATGTAGCCATAGAAGACCCACAAGGCCAGGGTGTTCCCGATGAGCCCGGGGATCAGGATCACCGTGTAGGTGACGGCGTAGTAGGGCTTGAGGTCTGTCTCGCTGCAGTTGAAGCTGTTGCTCATGGTTGTTCTCCGGCTCCGTGCTCAGCCCCGGCATCATAACACGTCCATCCCGCCTGTCCTGCAGCCGGGGGGATCCAAAGGGAGCAGTCCAGCCCTGGAATCCGTGGGGGAGGCTCCGGTCACCGGCTCATCACGGGGAGTTCTGGCACGGGGGGAGTTAATTCCAGTCCTGCCCTCGTGTCCTGCTCATTGGTCAGAGCTCGCTGGGGTCACCTGCAGGAGGGATGGGCAGGAGGGATCCACACCGGGAAAAGCATTGCTGTGTGCCCAGTGGACAATTCCTCACCGGAGCTGTGTCTCTGTCACCTTTTGGGTGGCATTTCAGCCTCTTCTCTCAGCACAGGTGATGTGGCCCCGCAGCTGGAAGACAGAAAGGTGCAGTTGGAGCATTGCTGGGAGACAGGAGGAACAGAGCAAGAGTTATGGAAAAAGCTGGAGCATCTCTCCAGCAGAAACCTGTGTGGCTGTGGTGCTGATCAGCTCTTGTGCTGCCCAGCAAGCACTGTGCCCTGTCCAGTGGAGATGCAGAACCACCAAGGAATAAATAGAAATTGTGTTCATTTCCTGCTACAAACCTGGGGGTGTTGCTCTTCCTGTGTCCCAGCACGTGGTCAATGCCAGACCTGCCTCTCTCCCTGGAGATATTCTCACCTCCCAAAAACTCCTGAGGGGATCACTCCCCTGGCTTCCCAGGAAAGCCCTCAGAACATTGCACCCTCCCCAGCTGCAGGTGCAGAAGGAAATCTGCTCCTCATGTAACCCATGTGCACACAAACCTTTCCCCTAACGCAGCCACCTCCGCGGTGTCATGGGGTGGAAGTCCCAGGTCAGTGGCTGTCACCAAACCAGGGTCAACTTTTAAAAATAGGGTCAAAACCAGGTTCATCTTTTAAAAATAGTACATAAACCATCCTTTGCAGAACTGCCTGCATTTGATCCAATCTGACTTCCTCACAGCTGCTTTTTCTAAGCCTGTCCTTACCCATCGTGCACATCTGGGGCTGTTGGCAATACCAGACCTGGTACTAAGGAGGCTGGAGGTGGATTTTATTTAAAATTGCAGGCAAAACAGGTGATGTTATCTGAATGTGTCAGACACAAAAAACCTCAGCCAGATCTGATAAATCTAGAGGAAATTCAGATCTCTGCCCAAACCCTCTCAGGTTTGCCTTCCTTTCCACATGAAGAATTATCCTGCAGGTCTAAGTGGGAGAAGTTTGTAGGTGCCAACCCAGGTGCCAAAGGCACATTTACTTAATTTAAAATGTTTTAATGTTTTTAATTTAATTTTTTAAAATTTTAATTTTAAAGGTAAAGTGACACTTGATGCAGTCCTGCTGGGCTTTTGTCAGTGCTTAGGTAAAAAATGTGAACACTTATTTAATAATGGTCAACACTTGCTGGTGTGATGGTAGCGAAACTTTGAAGTAGTTCTGGGTGGAAGCAAAAAAACTGCCATAAAAGGAAACGTGTCTATTTTTGCATTTTCTCTCACCAAGGAGACTGAGATGTCTTCCTTCCTTCCTTTTAGAGAGGGAGCATCTAACTCAAGCAGGTAAAATGGCTTGTGAAATGATCCTGTTATAGTTCAGAAGTGACAATTAATAATATTTGTATTTTAACAATTTTTCTTATCAGTTTGAACTAGCTTGCCTCTCTTCTCCTGTTGGCAGAGGCTCCTGTCACCCACTGAGGAAGACTCAATCCAACTCCTTTTCCCCTGGCTGCATTCCCAGGTGGGAAAATCCACCTTAACTCCATCTCTGGGCCTTGGGACACACAGAGGGAAGGACAAAATGCACCCCCAACCCTTCCACACGTGCACATCTTATTTTTCCTGGTCCCCCTCAGCTCCTGCCCTTCCCCATCCCCATCACACAGTAACTTTCCTGGAACTCCATTCCCTGCCCCCTCCAGCCTGGCCCTGGGGCAGGGAAGCATTTGCAGGACTTTCTGCCTCTCCCTGTGGCACGAGGGGTCCCCAGGGCTCAGCTGAAGGTGGGGAGCAGCGAGGGGGCTCAGCCAGGGCACCCAGAGGCACCCTCAGGGCTGTGGAGGGGGTGTAAAAACTCAGCAATGTGAGAAATGGTGCTTTGGAAATCCCAAGCAGCAACATCACAGAGTTCAGCCCCATGTGCTGTGTAAAAAACCAGCAGGATGCTAAAAAAATCTCCAGAAAGAGGAAATTTGGGTTTGCATGCTCTGTGCTTGCTTCCCCCTCACTGTGAGGGGGTGGGTGAGAGACTCTCCACAGGCTCAGCCTCCTTCTCCCCCTGAACAGCTTTCCCCCTGATTTTTCAATGGGTATCCCCCAAATCAGCCACGTTGGGGCACTGGATGAAGATTTGTGCCAAATGAGTCAGAACAGCAGGTAAGAGTTGCAGCCAGCCTAAAATCAGCTTGTTAGAGCTGGGTACATCCTGGGTAAAGCATTTTCCATGTGCTGGAGGACAGCTGGGTATCCATGAGAACCCCTGCAGGAGCTGGGGCTGTGGGAGCAGCCCCTTACCCTGCTCACAGCTGGGCTCTGCCCCACAGCTGAGCTCATCACCCACAGCAGTGCTCAGGCTCCTCACCTGAGGCTGCTTAGGGGTGTCCAATCCTCATTAGGAAATCCTGGGGTTTAACCCACAGCAGCTCCTAAACCCAGCTGGGTGGGGAGAGGCTTTGGGAGCAGCTCCTGGCTGGGCTGGGTTTGTGGGTGCTCTCCCTGCTGCTGCCTCGTGCCTGGAACCCTCTCAGAGCTGGGATCTGCCAACACCTCCTGCTCCTGCCCAGAGCCAGGTGATGGATCAGCCTGGATGGATCCTCCTGCTCCTGCCCAGAGCCAGGTGATGGATCAGCCTGGATGGATCCTCCTGCTCCTGCTCCTGCCCAGAGCCAGGTGATGGATCAGCCTGGATGGATCCTCCACCTCCTGCTCCTGCCCAGAGCCAGGTGATGGATCAGCCTGGATGGATCCTCCTGCTCCTGCTCCTGCCCAGAGCCAGGTGATGGATCAGCCTGGATGGATCCTCCGAGCCAGGAGATGGATCAGCCTGGATGGATCCTCCTGCTCCTGCCCAGAGCCAGGTGATGGATCAGCCTGGATGGATTGTCCTGCTCCTGCCCAGAGCCAGGTGATGGATCACCTGGATGGATTGTCCTGCTCCTGCCCAGAGCCAGGAGATGGATCAGCCTGGATGGATCCTCCTGCTCCTGCTCCTGCCCAGAGCCAGGAGATGGATCAGCCTGGATGGATCCTCCTGCTCCTGCTCCTGCCCAGAGCCAGGAGATGGATCAGCCTGGATGGATCCTCCACCAAGCCCTGCCCTTGCTGCTGGCCCGGGTGATCTGGGGGTGCTCACTCCCCTCGTGTTCAGGGTGAGATGTGTTTTAAGAACACATGAAACCTGTGATGGGGGTGACAGGGGCACAGCAGCAGCACCCTGGTGTCCCCTGCTCACTTACCCTCCTGGGGGAGCTGGGCTGCGCTGTGCCTGGCACCTCTCTTGTGTTTTTCCTTCTTCTCCTCCACAACCTAAATAAAAGCAGAACATGCACAGGGGAAACATCAAATGGAAATTCAGTTTCCTGTGAGAGTGAAGGCAGGGTGAGGGTGGCTTGGTCCCTCCAAAGGGGAGGGGAGAGCTGGCCCAGGGGTGGCCTGGACTTCTCCCAGTGCCTGCTTTGTTCTCTGGCTCACCTGAAATGCTGCTGGCCTGCCTTGGCAGGAAATAGAATTTACAAAGTATGAACTGAAAATAGAAATGCTAAAACCAGAAACTGAATGTTGTATGGGGTTGGTTTTTTTTTT